>JAEQBH010005907.1:0-129594 GCA_016808115.1 Tetrastigma voinierianum | reverse complement strand
CTCACAAGGTTTCTTTCAACCTCCGCATGTGATTCTAAACCTGGCCACCAGAGCTAAGGTCCCAGGAAGCAATCCTTGGGCTACCAACCTAGTAGCCCCAAGGTGGATCTCACAATAAAAGGCCAAGCTCAATGCACCCCCTTCCTGATTGTGAAATCTCGCTCTAAGAATTACAGAACCTCCAAGCTCGCCTCGACCTATTGCCAAATGAAGCTGTGTTTAGTTAAAATCATTAAATCAGATTGAAATAAGTTATAAATTTTTCGCTTTTCTATCAAAATCACACCTTTAGATTTAACGAAAATCCGGCAGCATAACGACTGCACGGTGGTCAAGCCCAAAATACAAATCACCTGTATAAAACAAAAATACACTCCCAATGTTTTCCAAATGTCAAACTATTAACAATAGCGACCTCCTCTGTCCTCATCAAACAGAGGGTGATAACCCGCGGTGTTTATCGCAACTCGCTTTTTCTCAAACCATGTGAATACATATTTTGGCAAAAGATAGTTTTACATATGCAAAATGTCACATTTAAGTTTTACTAGTTAAATTCTACACCTTATCTATATATAATCACAAGACAAATAAGCCTTAGGACTGAGGATCCTGAAAGATCTTCTGGTCAAAGACCAGACCAAAAAATTATTTTAAAAAATGTAAAACTCGTGAGCCAAACTGCTCGCTGAGCACTATAAGTTCTAAATGCCGTCGTCATGCTTGTACTCCTTAATATGAAAATCAGAGGAAATGATCAGAAACCGCTTTTATGAGAAAACTGAGCTTTAAGTATGAAACCATTTCAAAACTGCCCAATCATTTTCATTATGGAAACGCTTCGCATCGAAACCTCGTGGGTGTGTCCACTCACACGAAATCTGAAACCACGCCGGTTAAAAACCTAAGCTTCGTGGTGGTTAATATCCGAAAGTGCTATAATCGGTAAAATCAAGTACCAACCACCGG
This sequence comes from Tetrastigma voinierianum, assembly GCA_016808115.1. Classification (NCBI taxonomy): domain Eukaryota; kingdom Viridiplantae; phylum Streptophyta; class Magnoliopsida; order Vitales; family Vitaceae; genus Tetrastigma; species Tetrastigma voinierianum. Next base: position 128,625 of record JAEQBH010005907.1, on the reverse strand, counting down.
CCCATTTCTCAACACACTTAGAAGTGATGCCCCAACCCTGAATCTCGGCATCTGGAGCAGTGAACCCTAACACTACCCGGCTTAAGATGGTCCGGTGAACACTGGGCGGATCTATATAAAAGATAATGAACCTGAATCAAAATGTCGCCTTGATGGAACCTCTAAACCAACACCCATCGCGTACTAAGTCAAACAGCGCTAATCCGAGAGTACCTCGACGTGCAGGCGACTCACTATATAAATATATACTAGATCTAACCCCCAATTGTCGAATTCAGGCAATATAGTTAGTCATAATATCCCATAACATTGAAGCATGCATAACCAAATACATCCGACCTAAATCGAAGCCGCATCTGTGGGTTCATGAAATTAGGGCCAAACTGCTTCTTAAATAACGAAATCAAACTTTTCTCAATGAGTATAACAATTGGGAGATAAAAATGCTTTATAAATCTATATTTTCAAAGCACTTCAAAATTGTAATTTAAACACTTTCGTTTTAGAAAATGATTTTTTGAGTACTCACCTTTTCTCGACTAATTTCTTTCAACTAAGTCAGTGACTCTAGATTCTCGTCTGATGCTCAAATCGCCTACACAATTTATTCAATTAATGGGAAAATGTTCTCACTGAACGTTTTAACCATAAAACATACACAATTTCAAACGACTATAATCGAACTAACTTCGATTCTAACAAAACTTTACGTGCTAGTCCCATCTTGGGAGCATGTATTATCGATAATATGATGTGAAATTGACCAAAATGTCCATACACATTAAATGCCCCATAAAACTATCCGTTTTAGCAAACTTTGACCAAGGACTTCCATAGAAATGGAAACATTCGAAACATTTAAAAAATTATGTCCGACTGGTCTCGACTATACTAGGGCCTCTGAATCCGAACCGCTTGAAATGGGCCCCGACCAGCCCCGATCATTCAACATAGCCCTAAATATTCTCAAAATTTCTAAACTCGCCTTAAAAATTTTGAAATCAAGATTACGACACCTTTACTTGGCCTCTCTAAGAAAATTTCAAGCCATTACATAACCTTTTAAAATAAATAACACAAGTAGGAAAATTTTCTATCTTTTAAAGTTTGACAAAAGGCCTAAGATATCAGATCTATGCGTAGCTCTCTTCGCGTATACCAATTTTACCTTCGGGCTCCGACGAACGTCTATATCCACTTGGGAATCCGGTAGTTAACGAAAAGAGGAATAAAACTAAAAACGCCACTCTGGACGCTCTCTCCACGCGCTCAAAGCCTCTCCTGCAGCTTGATTTTATCCCTTTTGATTTTCGTTTTTTTTCAATTATTATTCTTTTCTTTAATTATTATTATTATTATTATTTATAAATAATTTCTATTACCTTTATTCAGTCCATATTTTTGTCCCGAAAAAATTTTATTCTATCCTAATTGAATATTATTTAAATATTTTGCCATTTTTCGAGATTTTCTAAAATCCCGCTTTTCGCGCTTCACTCTAAACCCGTCGCCAAATTCGTGAAAATATCTCGACTATCCTGAATTTAAACGAAACTTTCCTGCACGTGATTTGCCAGCGAGACAAACTTAACTAAGACAAATTCAAGCCACATCCGAGATCTAGAGAATTTTCGAGACTTCTCTGAACTATTTTGATAATTTATTATTATTATTTTACTATTTAAACTTCCATTAATTATACTTTCACCCCTCCACTTTCCTTAATTGCAAAAGTACCACAATTCTTTGAAAACTTTAAAATTTCACCCTTAAAACAACTTTCAAAAATTCTATTATGACACTACAAATTACTCACAGTTCCCCTAAAGGCACATACACTATTAATATTACCGTATTAATTTCTACGTGTTACACCAAAATCATGTTCTTAAAATGGTGCAAGTCCGCTTTTTGTGTGGAACACTTTCATATATGAAGAACCTGCTAATCAATTGTCCCATTATTTCCTTGATTGAACCACCTTTGAACATATTTTTCAGGCTTTTTTGTTTTGCAGTCGAAGACTTGTACAATGATGGTGCAATTGGCGATGATGGATCCATATGCCGAACACTTTGTGATCTTTGTATACGTCTTGATGAATCACCTGGTTGTAAAGACTCACTTATTGCAATTATGGAAAAAAATAAAATAAAATAACATTATTTTATACATAATTATGAAAAAATAAATTAGGTATAAAGATTTCATCTATTTTCTTTGCACTTCATAAATCCTTCAAATTTCTGTTTCTGCTCCATTCCACTAACTGATGCATCGCATCTACTCTTTTATATCCATCTCGCCCATCTGAGGTGCATGTCGCCGATACATATACACATCCCTACCACCCTCCTCCTCCCTCATCATCATCAATGATAAGCAGGACGCCTTTCCCTTCCATCGCGCCTTCATAATTCAACTCTGAATTTCTTTCCTAGTATCAACACTTTTTCTAAGCTGTTTAATCTCTTTATGTTCCAAAAGTCATCACTTATCGTTCTTCTTACTTTCTCAAGGCAATATTCTAATAATTTCTTAGTATTTGAATAGATCTGCTTGCGGATAGGTAAAACTTAAGAGTAATTCCACCACTTTATCCTTAAAACCACAATAATCGTAAATTGTTCCATTTTGGCTTCTCAGTCTAAAGATGTGCAATACCTCCAGTTTTGATCCCACCTCCCACTTCCAATTATCCATCCTATAAACACATGTGATTTTATTGAAATGAAATTAATCTAATAAAATATAATATGATATCATTGGTATTAATATTATATAAACAAGTTAACATAAAAGTAAGATTTAAGTTTCTAACATGATATCTAACTTAATTTAAACTTTAAACTAGCATGATGTGTGACGCCCCATTTCCCGGGGGTCCGTTGACAACCCGTCAACCCGCGGAATATTTGTGGATGTCGGGTAACCCGACATCACTCTATTATCCCTTTTTCTGCAGGACTCCTACTTTACGGTAAAAATCAAGGTAGTCTCCTTTGTACGGAGCCCCACCAAATACAACCTGGCCCCAATATTGTACAACGACCACACCGAGTCCACATGCACGGCAAAATGAGTGCAAAAATGGCCACTTCGGGGCCCATGCTACATCAATACTCACCAAAATCTAACTAACTATATTACAATAGTTCAAGAGTTATTACATTATTTCCTTAACCAAAACATATACCAAAATTCGAGTTCTAATACATGTTTTACAAAATAAATATCAAAGCCACAATCCTGGGCTTCTTCAAAATCCTGCCTCTAGTGAGCGCCGCCGCTTTCCGAACACCTCAGACCGAAATAATGATCCATCGACAAGGCAAAGCAATGCCCAAGAGTGATAATCTCCTTACATGGGTTACTCCCACCTAAGTGCACACATTATAACAAACACATTCAAGCAATTACATGATTCTACTTGAATGTCTACATGCCCAATCTCATATCTCGAGTCTTCACTGACTTCCTCACACATGCATAAGCCAAATGTGAGAAAAATACAGTTTTCAAAACAAAAGGTTTTTTTTCTCGAAAACTTACAACCGAATTTCGGTAAATATATTGGACAACCCTTCGAGGTGAATTGTTGGGTAATCATCTGAAACAAATTACGGGTCCGCTCCGAGATTTAACTGTTGGACAACTCTCCAAGGCAATTCTTCGGAAAATCTTCCTTGAAATTCCTTTGACAACCATTTTCATTTTTCTTTCATTTTCATATCATGCACTCACACCTATCGTTCTAGGGTGCCCCAGTGCATATGGAATGCATTATGCAATTTCCAAACAATTCATGCTAATATATTTTACGTGTATATATTAGCAAAAATTAATTCACATAAATCATGTTATTCAATTCATAGTAATAACATCCAAATTAGCTCACATGGGCTAATAAACAATTCAAGCAATTCATTTTAAATCACCCAAACAACACACAAATCATGTGAATGTAAAGAAAACCCAGTTCTATGACCAAGCTACGACCACTAGATATTTTCTCACTAAATCCCAATCGTTGAATCGAAACACACCCGCCTATCTCTACCAAACATCCCTATCCATTCACACGCCTAAATTTCCAACAAATAAAAGCCAGGCAGTGAAAAGATCCCTACCTCTGAGTCAGTCGAACCCACAAAATCTGTCCACGCAGTAAATTCTAGTAGCGTGATCAACTTTGCTTCTTGTCTGACAGAACCGACTACCCAAAAGCCGGAAATCTAGAGATAAGCTACAAACATGAACTGAAAACACACGGCCATTCGGCCTCAAAACATCCCTATCCATTCACATGGCTCTTATCCAAAGAATAAAGCAAGTAGGAAAATATCCCTACCTCTTGGAGTTGTCGTAAACCCACAAAATCCTGGGCGGTCCACGCAGCCCTAGTAGCGTAGATCAACTTGTGGCTTCGTCTGACGAACCGACAAATTCAAAAGCCGGGAAATCTAGAGATAAGTCACAACCATTGAACTGAAACACACCTACTGCCCGCCTCAAAACATCCCTATCCATTAAAATGGCTCTAAGCCAAATAATAAAGCAAGTAGAAAAAGATCCCTACCTCTCAGCCCGGCTTAAACTCCACAAAATCTGTCCACGTAGCCATAAGAATAAGTAGATCAACTTTGCTTCGTCTGACGAGAACCGACTATCCAAAAGCCTAAATCTGTGGTATGTCACAGCCTCAACCACCCCTTATTGTCCGTTTCTAGCAAATGGAGAAGAAGATGGTCTTTTTTGTCTTATTTTTAATCTTTTCCCTTAATTCCCTTTGTGTCATTTAATTTGATTTTAAAAGATTTTTGACACATGACTTAATCTAAGCCATTCATCTCCATCCTCTTACTAATCATGCAACATGTGTCACATGGGTACATGTAGTAGGTGACTTTTGTCACATCACATGTCTCTCACAAGTTGTCATACAGCACCGACAATTCCAGGCTCTAAAACATGGAAATTTCGACCGCTCCTCTGCACTGACAAATTCGACGGAAGCTAGATTTCGCTAGACACCTAACCTGAAGTCCGTTTATCATTCGAGATTTAGAAAAAATTTCTATCTTTGATCGAAATTACCATTTTACTCATTTGTAAAATTTAGAATTTTCTCTCTGCCTACATTCTCCCATCCTTAAAAGGAATTTAGTCCCCGAAATTCCGCAATCACAACACAAATCACATGCATATGCAATATGCACCATGCCACATGTAAACTAGTCATTTGCCATTAAACGACTAAACCACGTACCTTCATCCCTCAACAAGAAGGGATAGGTGGCCCGCATCGTGTCCTCGCGTTCCCATGTTGACTCCTCCACTCCACGGTGTTGCCATAGGACCCTCACTAGCCTCACAGTCTTGCGTCGCAAAACCTGATCCCGGCTATCCATAACGCACATTGGTCTCTCCTCGAAGGTCCCATCCGTGTCAACCTTAATCTCTCCCCAATCCACTACATGAGCTGGATCTGGAGTGTACCTCCGGAGCATGGAGACGTGGAATACCTCATGGACACCTGACATGCCGGGTCAGAAGCCAACCCGCACGCTTATAGTGCCTACCCTCTCGAAAGTATCTCGAAGGGTCCAATTAATCTCTGGCCAGCTTCCCGTCAATAACTCGAACACCATCCTCTCTTAGGCATCACCTTCAAGAAGACGGATCTCCAACCTCAACTCTAAAGGGTCGACGCCGTGACATCAAAGATAGCTCTTCTTCCCTACCCGAGCCGTGAGAAGACGCCGTCAGATCAAGCTCACCTTCCTGAGGTGTCTCTAATCGCATCGCACTTCAAGTGATGGAGCCTCTCCCACCTCCTGGCCCAACATATCTAAAGTGGATCTGAACGGCCTCCCATACACAATTTTCATACGGTGCCATCCGATACCGCCCGATAACCGTTGTTGTAGGCGACTCCACTAAGGCAAATGCTCTTCCCAATCTACCCCTTAAGGATCTGGTGACGCATGCTCGTAGCATGTCCTCTCTCTAACACATGTGTGGTCCTCTCCGACTAACCATCTCGCTTCAAGGGTGGAAAGTCGTACTCACGGTCAACCGCGTGCCCATAGCCTGGAAACTCTTCCAAAAGTGCCGAAACCTCTGTCTCTATCCGGGCATTATGGATACCGTACTTCATGTAGCCTGACTATCTCTCGAATGCAAATCGCGTAATCTCTCCAATGTGAAGGTCATCCACACGCAGAAATGCCGACTTCGTGAGCGGCCCACTATCACCCATATCGCATCATGTCCTCAGCGGGTGTCCATGGCAAGTGGGTCACAAAATCCATCGCGGACGTGCCTCCCACTTCCACCTCGCCCACCTCCAATGGCCGGCGTAGCCCCATCGGGGCTTCTGGTGCTCAGCCTTAACCTGCTGACACGTGAGACATCGTCGAACAAAGTCCCCTACGTGTCTCTTCATCCCCTCCACAAGATCGGGTGATCAAGATCCCGGGTACATTCAGGCCACTAGATGCACAGCAAATCGAGAGAAGTGAAACTCCCTGAGAATCTCCTCTCTTAAATCGATCAACTGGGGAACCACTACCCGTCCTCTATACCGAAGATTACCATCCGCGATGGACACCCGGCCTAACCTCACCACCCGAATGTACCCGGCCCCCGATGGAGGCCATCTCCGTCCCGCCCCTCGACTCCGACCACTGGGCTTCACAGAGACGGTGCAGCTACTAAACTCCCCAACGCACCCTGAGCCCGCTTGTCGCATCAGAAATTCAAACCCGTCCTACGCCTCGAGCATCCGCCATTTTCGGAAGCTACTAGCCAATGCTCCCCGTGGACTTCCGACCGAGTGCATCGCCCACCACATTTGCCTTTACCAGTGTGGTAAATGCAAAGTGAAGTCATAGTCCTCTGGTAGTGAACTCCAGAATCCATCTCAAGGCGCCTTGGCGTCGGTGTCCCGCTCGCGTGAAAATAATATACTTTCTAAGACTTTGCGGGTCGAGTAATACTAACTACTCACCATATAAGTAGTGGCGCCCAAAAATCTTCAAGACGAAACCACGGCATCACCAACCCACGTCGCGCTACAAAATTCGCCTATGATTCTTCAACCGGGATGAGAACCATAAGCTACTACCCTCCCTGGACGCATCAAAACATCCCACCCGAAATGAGGTATCAAGCAATACATCGTGGTACCCGCCCCCGTCGACTCAGCTCAAGATGAGCGGGTGAGTGAGCCTCCTAAACTCCTAGGAATGCCTAATCGCATCGATCGTCCTTAATCAAACTCACCTCCTTCCTGTTAATCTCGCCATAGGTGCCGCTAATCTGGGAGAAATCCTCAATGAATCTTCAGAGTACCTACTAATCCCAAGAAACTACAGATTCAAGATCGACTTCGGGGCCTCCCAACTCACTGCCTTCGACCTTCTCAAGTCCTCTAATTGACACTGGAGCGTCGACACCACGTGTTCCAAAATCTTACCCCGCAAGCCAAAACTCACTTATCGAACCCGGGGCGTATAGCCGGGCGGTCTCTAAGCAACTATAAAATCCCTTTGCAGGACTTTCATGTTCCACTTTGGATCATCGAGTAGATCATCCACGGCACCACGATAACCGATCCAAATGGGGTCGGGAACAATTTTCCGTTATGATGAGGTTCATGAATGCCGGGCGCATTTCACAATCCAAAGGGCATCACCGTAAAACTTCAAAGTGCCCATAACGTGTCCCTGGTCGTTGTCTTAGGATATCCGTCTCCCTAACCCTCACCGATGTAACTAAAGGGCGTTCATCTCGATAGATCGCCCTCTCTAACCGATCAAACAACATCAATCCTGCGAACGAGGACCGATTCTTGATTGTAACTCCCTGCTCAACCGGGTTTAGTCAATGCAATGGCTGGTCTGGCCCTTTTCTTCGCAAATGTAATCGCTCCCATGGTGAAGTGCTCTGGCCAATGAACCCCTTTGTTCAAGAGCTTTAGCTAGACCCCGAGTTCCCGTAACCTCAACCGGCAAGAACTTGCGTGAGTCATAAAAAGATGGGCCGAAGTACCAGAGTGTAACTCGACACTAAGTCTACAACCCTCTCGCGAGGTAATCCCTGCAGCTCATCCTAAAAACATCCTCATACACGTGCCAGACCACTCGAGGTAGATCTAAATCCGGCCTCACCGGGTCCTCTGTGGTAAGGCTTGTTAGCCAACCCGGCTAACCCGGCCCTTGACACCTGGACTCGTAGGATCGCCCGGGGCAAAATATCATGTCATTCCGAAATATAACATTAGTACCGACCGCTGCAGGTAGCGGTAACCCTCTTACGCCGCACCGATAACGACCAGGTCACAAACCAATCCATCCCTGTGATGACGTCAGCCGAACTCCATGTCCATGACCTCGTGTCCACTGCGAGTTAGAATCCCCGGCATCTCTGCAGAACTCGCAACCACGACATATCATCCCTATCCTCGCCTTAATCCCTAGGGAGAACTCATACATAAGGGCCTCTCCGCGTTCTCAACCTGGTCGGGAAGCAGCCACGCCACGCCACGCCTTATCATCTGATGATCCATAGTGTGATAAACTGCTGCATCTACATTTAACTTATTCCATCCTTCTCTCGGTTTCTCCCAACTTATTTGGTGTGGTATAGGATGATGAATAGTTGCGGTAGCCATAACTTTCAGTTTTTGTGCCTCCCTCCATTGTGCCTGCATTCTTCCCGCTATTTTCAAAACATGTCCAACAGTCCAATTCAGCTGCTTCCACACTGTATTATTTCTATTTATTCAGAGTGCCCAACAAATCATAACAACAGCTCGACTCAATTCCTCCTACTCATGACTGAACTACACGGTTGATCCATGAAGATACAGATTCAAACCTACCAGCAAAACGGTATCGGAGGAGTAAACCAACATTCTCTAGCTATGAACACCTGATCAATAAAATATGATTGGTGATCTCTTCCTGCACACAAATTCCGACAAAGAAATCACCTGGACCTTCGATTCCCCGCCAGGATTATCTGCCGGGGAGGACATCTTGCAACGCCTCCCACATGCATTCCTTACCTTGGTGGAATATTTAATTCGTACAAAGCCTCAAATTTAGACCTCATATCAGTAAGTGTTGACTGTTTGGCTCATGAGTAATCTTTAACAGAATAAAATCTCTTTCCTTCATGCAGCCAATACCATTTGTCTTCAATCATTCGGCAACTAAGTGGGACATTCAAAATGACTTCCTTATCTCTAGGATTGAATACATCCTCTATCAAGTCTCTATCCCATTGTAATTTCCCCGGAACGATCAAATCCTTCACCATTAACCTATCATATTCTGCACCCAAGGAAGAAGTGATGAAACCTAAAGCGCCTGGAGACAAGGGTCTTTAGTCACCCGTATGGTAGAGCCATCCCCCACCTGGATTCTGCTATTTTGACTTATTAAATCCCTAGTTGCCCAGAATCTTCACCATGTGTAACTAGGATTGGATCCTAGCTTTGTTGTCAAAAACGAAGAGGTCGGATGATAGCGAGCTCGGTAGACTTGAGACACCAAAGACGTTGGATCCGTCAACAATTTCCAACCTTGTTTTCCTAATAAGGCTTAGTTAAAATCATGTAGTTTTCTAAATCCGATGTCTCCCGCAAACTTAGGATCACATAGATCAGCTCCCACCTTTAACCAGCTTATACCATTTCTCCATTCTTATTACCACCCACCAAGACGAATTTAACTCTTCTCTATATCACTGCACACTCCTAGGGAAGAAGTAATACTGACATTGCATAAGTTGGAATTGATTGGGCAACTGTTCTCAGAGGTACTTCCTTACTAGCTCTGGCGAGCTTTTTACTGTTCCAACCGTGAAGTCTCCTTCAAATAATCAAATGGCTTCTTCCTGCTCCTGCCAATAACCGAGGGAAGTCCTAGATACATTCCATGATCATCTGTCTCTTTTCTAAAATAGAACTAATTTGCACCTTCAAACTCTGAGTGGCCTGAGTTAAGAACCGGTCTTGATTCCACTGGTCTTCACAAACCAGCAGACACTTCCAAACTCGAGCCTAAAAAGACCGCCCGAGAGTAAGGTCAAACTTTTCAAAGTGCTCGCAGAAGATGTCCACTTAGATTTCAAGTCCGTCAATCAGCCATAATACCCCATATGGGAAGTTTGTTACGAATAAGTACTTAGAAGCAAAAAATCCAAAAACTATATTATCAACAAAATTTTCATCTTTCGAATCCCTTACTCCTCGGAGAGATAATCCTAGATAAAGAAAGGATAATCCCTGATAAGGAATAATTAGTCTCTGATAAGGAAAGAGGATTTTCGTTCTTAAAGAAAATGAGATTCTTTCCAGAGGAAAAATGGGGAATTCTCTAAATCACCCTCTATAAATCAGGAGGATTTCCATGATGAGAGGTGATCAATAAAACTGCTGAATTTCCTTTCTTCTTCTCTCCGTATTTTTGGTCGACTCTTAATATCAGCGACCGACCTGCATCAGCGCTTGGATCGGCCTTTTAGCTGTGCTACATCGCGTCTCGACGCCGTGAGTCGACAATCGAGGAATTCATTAATAAACTAGGATCAACATTACGCTTCGAATGATACTCGAAAATTTGTTAAAGTCATCCGCTGCCCTGATGCTAGTCCGTATTCTCTCAAAATCTGCTTCACAAATATATGATTTTAATGCATTAGCTCGGAAATACAAAAAGCAATTACCGGCAAAAAATAAATGAGAAATAGAAGAGCCCCTCTAGTTATTTTACACCCATGAAGTTGCCCAACATTTTCCTGTACTCGTATAAGTGCACCCAAACCTAATGAAGAGATACGAAGATAATGGATCCCCTGTCTGAGTCCTTTTTGAGGCACAATTTGTCTTAACTCCATTCCGTCATGCAAAATATTAAAACGAACAGTCGAAATATTACTCTGACAAGCTTTAACCCATCTTTCTTCAGAAAGATCTAAAACATAACCTTTTCCAAAAAGCCCATTCTACTCTGTCATATGCTTTAGCCATATCCACCTTCAAACGCTACAAAACCTTGTATCCTCTTTGACTTTCTGTTCAAATAGTGCAAAATTTCATCAGAAATAAGTATATTGTCAGTGATAGAACGACCTAGTATAAATGCACCGAAGGAAAGTGGTATCACTGCTGGCAAGACTTTCTTAAGTCTATTTGCCATCACCTTTGCCACCATTTTATAGATAACGTTACAAAGCGAAATCGGTCTCAGATCTCCCATTGTTTAACATTTTTTTTGCAAATAAGAAGCTATGAGGGTATTATTAATTCCCTATGGAAGCTTGTGTTCGATAAATAAGACAAGCAGGTTGGAGCATATATCCGAACCAACTATACAATATTTTGGGTAAAAGCTGGGTTCATCCCACTGCTTAGGAGATTTGTCAGATGCATAGAGAACACTGCTCTTTTGGTTTCCGGAGCTGAAAATGAGCTATTAGGTAGAACATTATCCGCCTCCGTAATTGAAGGCATGATAGCTGTAAGACATTCATCACTAGAGCAACCTTCGGATGAGTACAGTGCTTTAAAATATTCTGTCATCACCTCTTACAGTCCACTCTCTATCACACCAAACTCCTGTTGCATCTTTCAGACGAAGATCCTGCCTTTATTTCTGTATAGGTGGAAGCCATGGAACAAAAGAACTGGGTGTTGTATCTCCCACAACCAACCAAAATTATTTTGGCCCATTGTTTCCAAAACACCTCATTTGATTTAATAATTCAAGATACTCTGCTTAGCTTTAATAAATTCCTCAAGACTTCTGCATCCTTCTTACCACCAAACTGACTCGTTTTTTGTTTGCATGCTGCAATGTTTATCCTGAAAATCTCAGCAAAGGCCTCATGCGACTAAATACTGGCGTGAGCTGTCAAATTAGAGAATAAAATCAGTGGATGTGAATATTTGATTGTAAATCCCTTGATTCAGGATTATGTTGTATAGCCAAATACAGATACGTGTATATATGTATGATCTTATTCTTTGTTAATAACCAGGAAAGAAAAAGGAGATTTTTTCCCCACAAAAGTTGCCATGGTATCAAAGCATACCGATCCGTGACATCATCTTCTAACCCCTTCTCCATCCGAATGACAGAACCTCTTTTTGCAGTATCATCTAACCCCTTATCGATCGCATGGTAGAACCTCCTCTTCTAGTCCACATGGTAGACCTCAAAAACCCAAACCTTGGTGATGAATCCGAACCCAACTCCTCTCTTCTTGAACTAAGTAGCTGAATGACAGAAGTTTTGAATAAGCAGGCTCAAACAATAGGACAGACATATATCCCGCTGCTCAGATGGGGATTGCTGCACGACACTAACTATGCTCTCTTGTCTCAAATTGTTGAGACGTACATCTCCGGCGGAGACAAATTGGGATATATTAATGGCGATATTCCCTAACCTTTTCAACCTAACCTTTCGAAATGGTATATAGACAATGCCATTGTGTCAAAGGCTGGGTTGATTAACTCCATGGATGTGTCCCTGATTTAGTAACTTTATTTGATTTCCCATTGCAAAATGGTGGGATGCTATTGCTACTACTTATTTTGATGGAAGTGATACTCCCAAGGTGTATGATCTCTCGGCTTACATGTGACTCGCTTATACAATCTGGGGGTTCCTTGAAAATATTATAATGATCTCAAGGGTTGTGCCGTGAGATTGATTTTCCTCGACCTAACCCGATGAAATGTGCTGATGATATTCAATGTTACAATACTCTTCTCCAAGAAGAGAGGGTGTATATTTTTCTTGATGGCCTTGACGACCAACCTAACAAGATTTGAGCAGATGTATTACAAATGCATCCTTTTCCTATTGTTGAGCAAGCATATGCACAGGTCATAAGAGAAGCAACTCGGCAAATGGTCATGATTAGCAACAACAACAATGAGACTCTAGGAGCTGTTCTGGCTTCCAAGAGCATTAAGTTAGGACAATCAATGCCATCAGGCTCTCTCACTTTGAACAATGGAAAATCTGGCATGTCTTCTAAATCACGAACCTCATTTGATGGAACTAAGTGCTCCCATTGTGGTAATTTAAAGCATACTCATGAGAATTGCTTCAAACTTCATGGCTATCCCGACTAGTAGCATGAATTTCAAGCTTGAAAATGTCAAAATAAGGCTGAAACTGAGGGTAAGGCTGTAGTGGTTACTACAGTGCCCCACTCTGATTCACACCATCAATCGAATTATCATAAGGAAATGCACTCCTCTCAGATTCAGGTAACCACATTTCCCATAAAGGCGTTGATCATAGCAGTGCTTGGATACTTGATTCAAGGGCAACTGACCATATGACTTACGATGCCATTGATTTTTCAAAAATTTCATCACCAAGACGCACTACAATTGCTAATGCTAATGGGATTATGTCTCCAGTCACGGGAGCTGGCACTGTGACCTTGTCACCAATTCTTTCATTACATAATGCATTGCTTGTTCCCTCTCTCTCATACATTCAGCCAAATTTCCATCGATCTAAATTGTGTTGTACTCATCTATCCTACCTTATGTCTTCTTCAGGCTATTCTCACCAAGGAGATAATTGGGCGTGGTACTAAAAGGAGGAGGGGGGATGGGCGGCTCTACTACATGGATGATCTTAGTGTGGGTTAAGCACATCATGTGCATCACTAGAGTAACATCAAAGAACAACAAATTTGGCTTTGGTATCGCTTGTTGGGACATCCGTCTTTTGGATACATGAAACATTTGTTCTAGATTTGTTCACAAACATGCAAACCTTTTGATTTTAAATGTGATACTTGCATTTTGGCCAAGAGTTATAGAACAATTTATCCTTCAAGCATGAATAAAAGTAATATTCCATTTGCTTTAATTCACTCTGATGTGTGGGGCCCTTCTTCAGAATCTCAGCGTCCGTATCCTTGGTTTGTTATTTAGTTGATGATTTGTGATTTACATGACACGGCTATACTCAAGTGAAGCATAGCATGTTTACGTGTTCCAATCTTTCCATATAATGGTTTAGACTACATGAATAATGCTAAAATTCAGGTTCTCATGTCAAATAATGGCGGAGAATACATGAATAAAAGGTTTCAAGATTATTTTCATCAACATGGACTACTTCATGAGACCTCATTCACGCACCTCCCTCAAGAAAATGGCATCGGCTGAGAGAAAGAATCGACACATACTGGTGACTACCATGCTTTGGCTGTCGGGAGTGATGTACTAACCGACATTGGGTCGCATGTTGTTACTATCATTTATGCACTTTCTCAATTGAATGTCATCTAAAGTAAGTTTCGAGACACCAGCCATAAGCCCTTTTCACATGTCTCTTTGCCTTCCGTCTTGATGATTCCTCCTCGAGTTTTTGGTTGTGTGGCATTTGTCCATCTACATAAAAATCATCGCACCAAACTTTATCCATGTGCCATTCGATGCTTGTTTTTGGGATATGCTTCGCTTCAAAAAGGGTATCGATGTTATGATCCGACTACCAAACGCACCTATGTTACCATGGATGTCACTTTTCTGGAATATGAAACTTTTTACTCTCCTTCCAATCCAATCCTCCTCTTTAAGGGGAGATACAAAGTAAAGAACAAAATTGGCTACTACCAATACCACTATTGAATAGTGATAGTTTAGAATTGGTAGTCAATGAGGAACCAACTACAACTGATATAATCCCATGTGGGACGACTGTAACACCCCGTCCCGAGAAGATGTACGTTACGAGTAACCGTAAGGGCACATAGGTGCACCAAGTGTCATTGTAATATTTTTGGGAGTTGTTGTTCAGGATGAAATTGGGAAATCATAAATTGATTTAACCCGGAATTTGTACTAGAACAAGGGTAAAGTTGTAATTGGTCAAAAATGGACATAAAGGTCATAAGCAAAGAAGATACTATGCCAAAGTAGAAATAACATAAGTTGATTTGCAATTTCTTGAGAGATGGAGGACCAAAATTTAATTAAAGGAAGATGAGACTATAAATAGAGGTGAGACAAACAAAACATGTTATTTGGTCCCCATTTTGGCTTAGGGCAGCCGTGGAGAAGAAGAGTGAAAGAAGAGTAGAAGAAGAGGAAGAGGGATGTAAAGAAGAAGAGGGAGAAGAGCAAAAAGGTATGTTTTTGTGTTGGAATCATGTGTATTTTGGGTTTTTGGTATGAATTCTAGGGTTTTCCATGGAGATTAGTTTCTCCTTTTTCTAGGGTTTTGTGGAGAGATCATCCTAACCCTAGAGTTGTTGAATTTATGTGGGTAAAACCCTAATTGGTATAGAATAAACATGGAATCCATCATAATTATATAGTTTTGTGGGAATTGGTGGACCTTAGGTTGAATTCTTGAGATTTTTACCTAGGGTTTGGTTATATGAAGTTCCAAACCACCAATACAAGTGTTATGGGCGTGAGCCGGCGACCTACGCGCTATGATATGGAATGGGCGTTTGTATGGGTGCAAATTGGTACCAAAAGAGGGCAAAAAGTAGCATTTATGGGCAAAACCACGAGGTGGTACAGGTACCAAAACAGGGTGGTACCGGTACCACCATACAGAACCCATTTGGTACAGGTACCAAGACAAGTGGTACCGGTACCACCTTACAGAATGTGTTTGGTACCGGTACCACATCTTCCAAAAGCCTAGATTTTTGTGATTTCGCATAGTTACGCCCAAATTCATACACCGTTAGTATGGGAACCTTAATAAACCATAAGTAGAGGCCTCAAAGAAAGAATTTAAACTCAATGAAAACGTACCTGTCGCCCTCTACGATATTCATTGAGTGCATAAGAGCCTAGCTTACTAAAGAACTTGCCTATGAAGCATGTTAAGATTACGCAGCGACACGTTTCCGCCGTGATTCGCTTGAAAAAGCAGTTAAAGCAAAGTGGAAAGTCATGAAGTCATGCTCAAGTTTTGGTAAACAAAGAAAAGTGAGTGTTCTAAACCTATTTTTCAAATACTAGTGTATTATTGTTATAAACTGTTTTATACTGGTATTTAATGGTTTTGATTGTAAACCATATTTGAAAAGCAATGAGTTTAGCAAGCAAACAAAAGTGTATTTTATAAAACAGGTCTAACGAAAATCCCTAGTTTAAGCAAGCATACACGTAGTATCTGGGCACGTGCACTGGTGTTAGGACATCATTTCATGCATTTTAGATTTGGCCGGCTCAAAACTTAGTTCATGCATCATGGCATTTAAAGGAGACCGTGGCTACGCATCGAAAGATATGTGGTTAGCGCCACATGAGCCAGTGGTGATGTGTACTGCTGTCTTTCCACCATATTTACTTAAAGGAATTGAGCCAAGGCTCTTCCACTTAGGTGATGCGACCTAGTCCTTCCACCTAGCACTTGAACCTGTGCTCCCGTGTTTACTAGGTACAACAAGAAAGAAGGCCTCCAGCCAAGGATCTTGATTTATAAACAATTTCCATAATAGCTTTGGAAATCAACCACTGAGCGCTACCTGGGCCGAGCCCAAGCTCCCTGCTTGGTCTACAAGTCGCCGAGCCTAGATCCCGTGTTTATTTTAAAGCAAAGGCGTAGCCTGTGCTCAGGTTTATAAAAGTTTTATAAACTTTTAAAGCAAGCAAGCGGTTGAGCCCAGGCTCCCGTGTTTATGAAAAGTTTTATAAACTTTTTAAGCAAAGCAAGGTAAAGCAAGCAAGCAAGAGATTTATGAAAAGTATTATAAACTTTTAAAGCAAAGCAAAGCAAGCAAGCAAGGTTTCTGGAAAATGTCCCGTAGGGAGGAGTTTGGCGCTTTGAGATATTTTCCTAAAAAGCAAAACATTTTATAAAAGATACACTCACTGCAGCTCAGTTTAGCCTATTATTTTGTTGTTTTAAAACTATTTTCCAGTATTGTGCACGCCGTACGCCGGAGCATAGTAGACTTCCGCCCACTTCATCAAAGTCTATTAATAATCTATTTAAATAAATATTCACTTGTATAGTAATGGTGCTGGTATGTATTATACATAAGTTAGTTGTGAAAATGTCAGCCTATGTCTTTTATGGAAAGAATGCCGTTGTTTGCTTTCGTTATTTGAAGCAAATCAGGTATTGATTTGAAACATGTCCTAAGTATACTAATTGTTATGTCACAAGATTTTAGTAAATCATAAGTTTGTAAAGGGGAAATTTTTTAATGAAGTTTTCGCAGTTAATACGATTTCGGCTCATTGGGGATTTTCTAGTCGCTAGAAGTAACGACTGGGATTTGTGGGTGCAAGACATCCGCCACTAGTGCGATGTGACAAAGACCACTCCGTCGAAATAGAGAATCCCACCTCCCAATATCGGGCGACATCTCCTAAGAATATTTTTACGAGGTAAGCTCTCCCACTACACCTTCAGTTTTTCCCAATGACATAGATACTTATGTTGGTTATACTTTATCTTTCATGCATAATCGTGCAAGCCACCAAATAGATATTCTCCAAATAATGAGGAGAAGGTCAGCATTTCAATTGCCAATTATGTATCAACAAAGAGACTTTCAACCCCCTCAAAAACATTTTTACAAGAACTCTCTTAGTACATGTCCCCAATAAATGTTTAAGAAGCTGATGTGTATTCAAATGGACTCAAGCTTATAAGATAAAAGGAGGCAATCTAATAAGAACAAACATAGACTTCACATTTTGCTCGAAGCAGTGCGATCGCAGGGATGTAAATGGGTGTTTTTCATTAAATACAAAGCAAATGGGACGATTGAGAGATACAAAGCGAGGTTAGTTGAAGGGGCACAAACAAACTTATGGTGTAGACTATCAAGAGATCTTCTTACCGATGGCTAAATTGAATGTGGTTAGAGTCCTATTATCTTGCTAAAGACTTATCAGGTTGTTACATCGCTTGATGTAAAGCAGAACTCTTCATGATAACTTGAAAGAGGAAGCATAAATACGGACATCCTAATTTCGCTATTCAAATTTTCTAAGACCGAGGTCAGGTGTAAGTTGGTAAACAAGCACGTATGATCAAAGCAATTACCAAGGGTATGGTTTGGAAGATTTAGCTTGGCAATGAAGAAATATGAAGCTTATGTGCCAATCTTACTCACACTATTATTAAAGCACCAAAAAGGTAAAGTAACAGCCTTGATAATCTATGATGGCATGACATACAGAGACAGACTTTAAGAAACAAGCAAGTACTCCAAAGACAATTGGCATCTAAATCAATGAAGAATCTAGGAGGGTCAATATTTCATGGGAAATGAAGTTGTAAGATCGTAAAGTGGGAATATTTCAATCCCAACGAACAATCCCCGTGGCAGCTTATTGTCCTGGTGTACGATATCGATCTCCAGTTACGTACATCTTCAATAAGAGTCAAATCACAACCTGAGGAAAGGTCGGGATTCGTCGTAAACAACCCGACAAAAGAGAGATATCAGCGTTGAAGGTAAATTTTATTTATCTCTCACATACACGTCCTGATATTGCTTATGCTGTTAGTGTAGTAAGTCAATTCATGCATTGCCTGCCGGCGATCAGCACTAATGCTATAATCTGAATTCTCCAATACTCTAAAGTCCTCCCCTGAAAGAACTTATATTTTTGTAAAGAACAATCATCTAAAGATCGGTGGCTACACAAACGGGATTAGGGTCAGAATGCAGCCACAGACAGTAAATCCACCTTAAGGTACTTTACATTTGTTGGCGGAAATCTCATTACATGGAGAAGTAAGAAACAAAAAGTGGTGGCCTTATCCAATGCTTAGCTTGAGCATAGAGAGGAATGGGTAAAGGTCTTTACTTTGGCTTCAAGACTCCAAGGGATTGATATCTACTCCCCAACATGTGAGATAGATCTATTCTGTGACAACAAGGCTGCCATAGATATCTCTCATAATCGAGTCCAACATGATCAAACCAAGAATATGGAGGTGGATGTACATTCACCAAACAAAATCCCGCAGGATGATTCTCCTTTGTTAAGTCCAAGATCAATCGACAGATATACTTTCCTACAAAGTCGTGGTCCAACAAAAACTAAGAAGCTTCTTCTTAGCAAGTTGGCTTCCAAGACTTGTACGCACCAACTCGAGGGGAGTATCGCGTGAGCTGTCAACAAATTAGAGAAAATAAAACTAATAGATGCAACATTCGATCAAGTAGTATCATTTTTATTGTAAACTTGATTCATGGATTATATTATGTAGCCAAATATAGAATAGGACTTGTACGTATTATATGCGTGATCTTATTCTTATTAATAACCATGAAGAAAAACAGATTTTTTCCCACAAAGTTGTCACTAGTAGCGTGTCCATAGTCATATATTCTTTGTCAACCTTCTTATTCACAGAGCTTCCCAACAATTTTATCACTTCCCACATCCTCTCAAACATGTAGCCAAACATTTTCTTCGAAAATGACAAAAGAGAAATTATGTTTCATTTTATTTTCCAAACTATGTTTTATCATCTTTTCTTTCAATGAAAAGATAAATACTTTTAAAAATCAAAATCACGGCGTCTTTCAAATAGATATATTTTATTCAATATCCATTTTGTTCCACATACAAATATGTTATTTAATATTTCATTTCAAATCATACAAATACATTTGTCTAAAATTTATATAATAATTCTATAATAGAATATATTATAAAAAGTCATAATCATTCCAAGAAGAAGATTAAAGTATATATATAAAAGAATTGGAGATGCCTCAAAATTAAGTACCATTATGTGCCAAGATTTACAAACTACATGATAAATCTACTACATTACACACAACAATCAAAATGACATAGGTTTCAAAAGTAACACATGTTGCTTTCAAATATATATTGGGTCCATCTTTTAGTTTATAAACATGGTATTATTAGGTAAAAACGTATGCTTAATGAATCCAGTATGACTTAACAAAGAAGTAACTACATCAAACAAAAGGATGTTAATATGTTAGAGAGAGTGAAAAATGAGCAAAGGATAAAATTAAAGCAACTTTCTAAGAAATTTGTAGTAAGCCATCCAAATATTTTTAGGAAATGACATAAAGTTTTTCAATCACAACAAAAGTAAAACTAAGATAGGCAAAGATAATAGATAAAATACATTAAATATTATAAAACAATAACTACATTGAAATATTAAAATAAATAAATATATAAATAAAAGACCGAAAATATATAAAGAACCAAAGAAGCAACATTTCAACATTTTCATGATGGATCCATCACAAGTTTTAAGAGGAAAATGTAATCATTAGTCATTTAGACTTAAATTCAACAAGATAAGTGAAAGTGCAACTCTTAAACTAACCAACAAAAAGATTTTTAACATTTTCTTCTAGACCATGCTTCATAGTGCAACTATTCACTCTAAATGATTGCATTTTTGTTTGTTCATGAATGTGCTGAGGACCTAAAACTATGTTTTGGTTTTCACAACTCATGAGCTGGAAGGGCCTGCCATCAAATCCTTAAAGTATGGTTAGGATGATATCAAACTCCCATTATGATATATTCCCTAACTCCTCAATAATAATTGATGGTTTAAAACCCTTCCACACTTTTTTAATTCCTCATACTACTTCAAAAGAAGCACTAATCGCTAATGAGAATTACGTTTAATATGATAATTGTAAAAGGCATTAATTTAAAAGGACACTTGACATCCGGAAAGACTAATAGGAAACCAATTCTACTTTTTATAAATTCTGAGAGAATCTAAACTTTTTTCGTTCAATTAAATCCTGAAAATCAATTTATTGTACAAGAAAATCTCCAAAAAATTTAATGGGAAATGCTAGTGCACATTCTTTATTTTTCACAATTAATTAAAAATACTATTTTAAAATTAAAGATATTGTATAAATGTAGAATTTCAAGAACACCTCAAGACTTTGCTCTACTATCTCAAGGCTGCCTTCTTAGAGTCCTCTTGTGCTTCCTGGCAACAAATTATTAGCATCATAGCCTTCAAATTTCATCACCCGAGGAAACAATATGTGAGAAACGTTAACTATATGTAAATGCAAGAAATGCGTAAACAATAAAATTTACTAACGTTAGTGAAGGAGAAACATATAAAATATCTGCCATGGTGATCAAAAAAGAATGGTAAGACCTTAACCTCGTGAGTATTGAACTATGCAAATATGAAATATATAAGATATCTTCGCGAAGACTATGTATGAATAATTTAAATTGAACAATTTCAAATTATTTTTTTTGCGCTATGGAGGACAGGATGTGCTACTTCTTTGACTTAGACAAAGATTAAATGTTCATTTATTCCATTCTTTCAACCCTCACATATACTATGTGACTTTCACTTACCTACCAAAGATCCTCAAGTTTACTTTTCTTCTAAGGCTACGTGTCCTAGTCTATAAAAGGAGAATCTGTACTCTAATGTCTGTCTTTAACCCAAAATGCCTCAATCTTTTTCCAATCACTATCAAACTAAATAGAATCAATAACAAAAATCATTTTTAAATTAATCCATTAATTAGAAAAAAAAAGGCAAAACAGAAAAGGCACACCATTCTCGATGATGGAGCCAATTTATCATGAACATTAAAAATGGTCTTAGAAACAAATTTCCTGGTAGTCTGCCATTGAAATACATAGAACCTAAGTATCTTTAGAGGCAAACAAACAAGGGTACCACAATAAGAAGAAACATAACATTAACCTTGGCAAACAGTTGATCAAAAGGGAAATAAAAAATATATATAAATGAAGCATCTACTAAACAATTGTAGTTTTTCTGTCCCACTCACTACATACACATAACTTGCACTCTATTGAAACTTGGGAATTTTTCGCAATCACCCAAACCAAAGATATATCAATGTAGAGTATTGCAATAATTACAATAAAATAATTTGATCCCCTATACCAAGTTGGTTAAGAGCAACCAACAACAATAAAGTTGAATAAAGCAAAAGGGTAAAAAGGCAATGGAATATTTGAAGAATACAAACAATAACCATAAAACAATAAAATTTCGATGGTTTTACGATGAGATCATTTGACATTAGAACAAGTGTTCTACTAAATATAGTTTTTATCATCTAAATATGGCATGTAAAGGGAAAGTGATAAAGAGATGAGGATGAGTTCACTTCCACGAAAGATTAGAGAAAGAAACTAAAAGCAAAAAATTTTCGATTCCAACATTCTTATTGATCGGGCGCCCACAGCGGAAAAAAAAAAAAAAAAAAAAAAAAAATGTCAACTTTATTAGTAAATTTTGTAGTATGAGACATAAAAATAACATAGAAATCCCTAAATTTTCTCTCTTTTCCTCCACTCCCTCGTAGCTGTCGAGAATAATGTGAAAATAGAATTTTAAAAAAATGAAAAAATAAGCATGCATTTTTACCAGGGCACATGACGGGGCAAGTTCCAACTTAGGAAGGAAGATTGTTTGAATTATGCTCTTTTTCCTCTCATTATGGTCTTTGAGGTTTCCCATATATGCTATGCTTGTCGGGCGGCGCATCCTCCAATAAGTAATCGGTTTTCGGGATTCGTAGAGAATTCTTAGTGTGGGCACGATGAGGATGAAGTCAGTAGGATGAAAAGGTAGAAGGATTTTTCCGCTATTCTTCTCCATGATCGCTTGTGCTCGGCCTTTCGCGAGGTAAAATTAACGGGTGAGTGGGTAATTTTAATGGGCTTTAAAAGTCGCTTACAAATTAATTTTTGGAAAATGAATAGATTTAAAGACAAATAAGGGCCAGTGAGAGTTATGTGATGAGGGACATTTTTGGAAAATAAATGAAATGAATTGTTTTGTTACAAATTTATTGGTGAGAGAGTAATTTAATGGGCTTTAAAGGGTTCATAACGTTCATTACAAATTAATTTTTGGAAAAAATAATAAATCTAAAAACAAATAGTAGGTCAATGAGATTTGTGTGATGAAGTACATTTATGTTAAATGAATGAAATGGATTAGGGTGATTTTGGGAAAAAAAGAAGTGTAAAACACTTCACACTTTTATAGGGAATATGTGCATTAATACCCCCAATGTTTGGTTGTATGTCCAATCTAGCCCTTAATGTTTTTTTCGATCTAGTCATGCCCCTAGCGTTTCTGCCATGACATGCATACTTATGCCCATCCCGATTAAATGTAAACGCGATGGACAAACGAGGCATTAATAAAGATCGATGTAGCATCCTCACATGCACTTTTTTGCTTATGTGACACCTTTGCACGTGGTTTTTTAAACCCCAAATATTATTTTAACAAAAAAATCCTCCAATCCACCTCAATTCCTCCCCCCCCCCCAATACCCATGAAATCCCTCTCAATCACTCACCCTTCACTTGAAGCTTGTTTTTTTAACCTTGGATTCCAGAAATAAAAAAATCGGGGGAAAAAATAACCCTAAACAATCTTAACATTGTGGGTAAGACTGATTATCGACATCTCTACAAGGCATAACGACAGCCAACCAACATTCTACATATCATAAGGAGACTATCTCGCAAACTGGATGTGAGGTATTTGATTTTGGTGCAAGTATTGTCCAACATCTACAATCTATGGATTTTGTTTTTGAAAGGTATTGATTTTTTATGAGCTATTGGAAACAACTATGTTTATATTGTTGAAATGAACATATTTTCTAGATGGTCGTTATTTAATTATTTCCTGTGACTTGTTATGTGAATGAATGAATAACTTAGGGGGGTTGATTTGATTAAAAAAAAAAAAAAAAAAATCATTTTTCCTGGTTTAGCTATGGCTTCTGTGTCAGGAACATGTGGTCTTAAATTTTTGTCATACTTCTCACTAATGTCAGTGAATGTAGTTTTTTGAAAGTCAACATGCTTTAGAACATGCCAATTAGCTTCTTGTATTCAAACTGAATGTACCAGCTTTATACCTAGTTTCTAGTTTGATTTTTTTTTCCTTTATGCTTTCACATCTTGATTATTTAATTGTTTTGGAACATGTCATGTGAGTGTGAATGAATAACTTATGGTTTGATTTTATTAAAAAAAAAAGGGTTTTCTGGCTTTAGTTATGGTATCTTATGCTTGGAGACATGTGGACCCAAATTTTTGTCTAGCTTCTCACTAATGTCATTGAAAGGAGTTTTTTGAAAGTAAAAAAGCATATGGAATTGTTCAATTGTAAGTGGTCCCAAAATGCATATATGGATTTAATTAGTTCACTTGTTTGTGGTTGAATAAAAGAAATCATCTCACTTGAATTCATTTGTTTCACTGTTGTTTAAGGACATGTGGTCTCAACTGCTAAGGAAAATATGACGTGCTTTTTATTAGTTGTATATTGTTCATTTATGCACCTTATCCTTATATTTCTCAAAATGAGGAAATTGGTCTACAAGTGGATTTCACATACATCATGGTATGAGAGGAGAGAGAGTAACCTTGTTAGATTATATCGAGGAAAGATAAATATATTGTGTGACTTTGATATTAAAGCTTGGATATTCCAACCATTCTCAATGTGTACAAAACAATAGTTTAATTATGTCAATCTTCAAAAGATTTGTATGGGCTAGAACCTGCATGAGTAAGGAGTGGTTTTAAGGACTTTATTTAGTTGATGACAATGATGGATTAAAGATATTAAGAAAAATAATGTTGACACTTATGTCCTTGAGTTTTATGATAATCATGATGTTTGTGCCCCTATAGATGCTCCTACTATAAATTTAGGAGCAAAACTTGATAAAGTGTCACCTTCAAGTGAGGAAGAATTGGATACACTGCTTGGTTTTGAAGGATATCTTAAGTTTCTAAATGCTCAGAATAACAGGGTAGGTGAGGACATAAATCCAGATACTAGTGATAGTGAAGGTAATGAAATGGGTGAGGAGGGTAGTGATTTTAATTTAGATGATGACTCAAATGTTAGTGAGGAGACTAAAAAAGTTTTTAATAATGTTGAGATCCCACTAGAATTATCTCATCTAGTCAAGTTCAATGTAGATGACTAGATGCCATATTTTTTTTTTGGGAATGACTTTTTCTTGTGCAGATGATGTGAGGGATTGATAGCCAAGTATGCTATCTCTAAGGGTGTGGCTCTAAAATTTAGAAAAAGTGAATCGAAGTCGCGAATTCGTGGTAAAATGTAAGGATGACTATCCATTCTTATTGTATGTGATAAAGATGTAGAAATGCTGGACTAATAGTGAAGACATTTGTCCTTGAGCACGACTGTTACAGGATTTTCAGAAATCCTAGAGCATCTGCCAATTTATTGGTCAAACATTACAAGCAAAAAATTCTAGAAAAACATGACTATAAGGTGAAAGACCTCAAACAAGATGTTGAACAGGAATTGAGAGTGCATGTTGACTATTCTAAGTGTAAGAGAGCTAGAAGAATGATTCTTGATGCTTATTCAGGAACTTTCACCTTTGAATACTTAGAATTAGAGGCGTATGAGGATGAACTGATGAGAAGTAACCTAGGGATCACAATTAAGGTAGAGTTGTCTTGTGATGAATTAAGAGAAGGTAAAAGAGTGTTTAAAAGAATGGTTGTATATTTATATGCTTGCAAAAGAGGATGGGAAAGGTGGGATGCAGTTTAACATGTGTCTTACGTGGTGTTTTCTAAAACAGACCATGGGTGAATTGTTGGTGGCTTTAGGTAAAGATCTAGATGAAAAGAATTTCCCTATTGCTTGGGCTATTGTAAAGAATGAATCAAAACATCATTGATTATGGTTCCTCAATCTACTAAAGGAAGTATTGGATTTGGGAGATGACAACAACTACACTTTGATTTATGACATGCACAAGGTTTGTTATAAAGTTTTGGTAGCTCTCATTATCAATTATTTATCAATTCAATCGATGAACTCTCTTAAATTTTTGTTGTAGGGGTTGGTGTATTTAGTTATTGATGTGCTCCTATAGGTAGAGCATATAGCTTTCGCTAGACATATAAACGCCAACATGTCAAAGAAGCACAAATGTGGGGAATTGAAATTTTGGAAAGCTGCATGGTCAACATTTGAAGAAGAATTAATTGACAATATGAAGAAGATGGGGGAGATCAGTCCAGATGTTGTAAGTGATCTCATGGCATATCCACACATGGTGTTGTGCATATTTCAACAAGAGAAGGTGTCACGGGCTATTGATAACAATTTTACAAAGAGATTTATTGCATGGGTTAATAATCTAGATATAGACCCATTATGTCCATGATGGAGATAATAATGAGAAAAAAACATGAATATGTTAGGAATTATGGCAATAACATGTGAGAAATGGATAAATGATTATAGCCTTTCATATAATGAGACTTTTTCAACATTACAAAGACTAAGCAATTGGTTGTATTGTCTTATTTAATGGGGACACAGGGTATAAGATAATTGAAGGGAAGGACACTCATACTATTTATTTAAATGCAAATAGTTGCACATGTAAGATATGGGATCTTAGTGGAATTCCCTATCAATATGCAATATGTGCATTGCTCTATAAGATGCAAGAACCAATGGATCCCATTTCTAGATGGTCTCACAAGGAATCATGGCAAGTCGCTTATAGGTATAAAATTATGTCATAGGGGGGAAAAGATTTTATAAACTCCATAATTATCTCCCAATAGCTTCCTAAGGTAGAAAAGAAAAAAGGAAGACCACAAACCAAAATGAAGAGAGCAAATGAACCAAGACCAAGCATTTCAAGAACCAAGTTGACAATAAAAGGGAAACAATAAGCATGCAGTATCTGTAAGCACATGGGCCACAATAGCTAAAGCTATACAAAAGGTAATTAGCCTAACATTATTGGTAACTTATAGCATTATGCTTTTCGTTACGCTTTGATAAATGATTAACCTCTTGCTGATTCCATTTGTGTAGAAAGATTTAAAGTACTAATATGAACCACTAAAGATAATAACCCAATGGCACTCCACAAGCATCTCCACCGCTAATTGCCAACTTCAATGCCATATACAATGTCATTTACCAATGGCACCACAACTCCAATGCAACCAACCACATTCCAGCTACAAGTACTAGGCCAAGACTAAAAAAGTTACAACTTCAATCAATAGCAAAACATGCTTCTCATGGTGTAGGTGTTGGAATTATGTTCAGTGAGAAGGATGATTCAATGACATAGTGTAAGTGTAATATATTGATTCAATTGAAAATTTTCTTGTTTTATTGTTGTGTGATAAAGTACTCATATCTTGAATTTCAATGATGTAGAGTGGTAACACATCGATTGTCATCAATGAGGGGAGTTAGTCGCAAACATTTACCTCAACATCAACCAGAAGAATCATGAGTAGAGGTGATGAGGGGCTTGTTAACATGGCCAACATGCCATTCAGATCACCTATAAGAACATGGAAGGGCATACCATGCATGACTAGAAGTAAACTTGTTGCATCAAGTCACAAGGGCAATAACTCGTAAGACAAATGAAGCTTTAGTAAAAGGAAAGTGGAGCATTTTCTTACTAGTGGTAATGCCTTTATGGTAGATTGGATACTATGTATGATGGTTGTGCTTTGACACTTTGAGGTGTTTTGAAGAACTTTGTGATGTTTTGAGGAACTCTATAACACTTTGTGCTTTGGGCAACATGTTGGTTGTATATTTTTGAAGAACTTCTTATCAATCTGTTTTGAAGATGCCTGCAATTTTCTTTTGCTTTTTTTCTATGAACTCATAAGAATAACAAAGCTTCTTTTTTCCGTTTACAAAGATTCCTTATTTTGTAAGCATTTTGGGATAATGCTTGTGATTGTATACATGATATATCTTGATATATATATATATATATATATATATATATGACGGTTTCTTTTAGTACGTATCTACATTATGTTTCCTTTATGCATTTGTTCACTTTTTTTCCTTTATACCTAGTTATGCAAATAGTTTTATTTTCCTAGAATGCTTCTTAAATTAGAATCCAAAATTGTATTAATAATTGTTATCAGATGGAAACTGACAAAATACTAAATATTTTATTGAAAGCACCAAATGAATAGGAAAAAAAGTGAATTTCTCTTTGAAAAACAAACCTCAATAAGAACATTTAATTTTTATACTTTCCCTGAAAAGGAATGAAAGAATATATGCTAAATGTCTAGATGAAAGAATATATATTATGTTCAAGAACTTGTCGCACCCCATTTTGCTCAAGAACTCTTATGCAATTATGCTCTTTCAAGGTAATCTAAATAGAATGTTCCATTGAGAGTCGAGTGGCTTCCTCTAATGCCCACAAGAATTCCATTGGCCTCCCGAATAGTATACCAAATCAATCCTTCAAGCAACATATCAAGAGCAAAGGAAAATGAAATCATGGATTACAAAGCAAAGCTATGGGTTCCAACAAAGATTGTAAGCTTACAATGTAGCAAAAACAATGTAAGATATAACCAGTCACGGTCCTCCCAAACAATGGATTCATCAACCATCCATTCCTATTCATTTAAATTGGTTTCATCAAACTGTCTTTTTTACATCACTTCACTAATAATGTTGATATGTTTCTGAAAGTCACCACAAACAATCATAAACGTTACACTCACTTGATAAATGTTACAATAATTGGCGTGAATGCAAATCCCTTAGCATGTTCACCTCCAAACATGCTAGAATCATTTGGAATGACATCACTATTCATCACTTCCCTTTCTATAAATAAGTAATCTAAGCTTCATAGCATTAATCTCATTCTGTAGTTGTTTGTTCTCCTTGGTATAATTATTAATCACAAATCTTTGCTCCTCTCACACATCTCTCCGGATCTAGTTTAATGGCTGAATAGAATTCGGGCATCCCTCCTCTATAACAATGATGACCCAAGAACCACAACCATTCCATTAAACTGAAAATTTAACAAAAAACAAAAATCAAAACTTACTTTAAATCAAGGATAGGAGAAGAACCTCATGCCAAGGTTTATCTCCTTCCAACACGTCCACATATTAGCTCTTAACCCATAATAGTAGAACAATTTCTATTCTTCAAATCCCATCGTGGCAACGTCTCCTCAGAAGACGAGATTGACACAACTGGTGTCTGGGCTTGGGGTATGGGAGAATTTGTCAAAACAAAACCCAGAAAAATTAGGAGAGATTGGAAACAAATTACGATATCAAAACAATTACTAGACCATCAAATAGCCTCACAAAAGCAGACGAAAGAGAAAATGCGTGGAAAAAATTAGGCTTTCGGTTATGGAGAAAAATAAAGTTTGGGTGCGGAGAATGTTAGAAAGGGGGAGAGCTTAGGATGAAATTGAGACATGTCAATACCCCAGAACATAGAAAATACCTCCCTTTC
The DNA here is from genome assembly GCA_016808115.1 of Tetrastigma voinierianum. Taxonomy (NCBI): domain Eukaryota; kingdom Viridiplantae; phylum Streptophyta; class Magnoliopsida; order Vitales; family Vitaceae; genus Tetrastigma; species Tetrastigma voinierianum. The sequence continues at coordinate 99,268 of JAEQBH010005907.1, read as the reverse complement.
TTATAAAACTCAATATTCACAACTCGTTTTTGTAGGATGGCCTCCCATATGCAATGTAGAATGTTGTTCAAACATAACCCATATGTTTGTAGAGATGTCAATAATTAGTCTCTTGATCGTAATGTGAAGCGATCGCTTAGTGGATTTTTTTCCCTAATTTCGATACGTGTTATTAGGGGCTCAAAAACAAGCCTTAACTAACCCAGGAGTGACTAAGAGAGAGAGAAATTGCAGTACCAGGAATAGGGGTGACTTGAAATATTTCTATCAAAAGTAATATCTGTATTTAAAAACCTGTAAAGGTGCCATATACAAAAAACGTAATATAAAACACATCACATCTGCACTCGCCTTGTTCATTCATCATGCTTCCATTAACTAGAAGGAGGTATAAGTATGTCAACATAGAAATGCTGGGGGGGCATGATTGATCCCAAAAACACAAGAGCTGTGATCGACATACGATCAAATGTCAGGTATTGAAAAGTACATTTTCCCAATTTTTGGTATAGTATATATATATATAATTGAAATATTTTATTGAATATAAATATGATATAATATATATCATTAGATATTAATGTTTCTTGTCTCGGGCTACTCATCTTCCTTAAACAAAGAGAGGTGATTCTTGACCAAAAATCACCATTCGACACCTCTTTCTATCAATTTATTCCTTACAAAAGTGGTTATTCCACAAATATATGAGTTTTATCTTGAGCTTTGCCAAGGTGGATTTTATCTTGTTGCACATGGTATATTTTAGGTCGCTTCCTCTAATAATGTTTCGTTTTTCATCATCTTATTGTGTAGTTTTATTTATGTGTAGGTTCAAACGATGAAATATATTCGACAAGAAAAAGTCAAAGAAGAAATCAAATTATGGTTCGTGATACATGAATTGACAAACTAGAGTCATGTGTATTATTTCTAGTATATTATCAAATTTATAAGTTTTCTATATTTTAGTTTGAATCAATAAAATTATTTTATTTTCAAAAAATATAAGGTCTCTCTCTCTCTCTCTCTCTATATATATATATATATTGACATGTATTCATTTTGCATTACATAATAATATGTTTAATCCATTCCCTATAAATTTATCTCACTATGACTCAAAAAACCTCACCCTCTTTCTCGATGTCACTTGTGCTCTAAACAAGTCGAATGCAAGCCTAAAATGCATTGGTCCCTGTATCATTTAAAAACATAGCATTTAATTAAAAATATTTTGTTAAAAGACATCAAATACTCCTAAATTTGTTAATCTAACTTCTCCTATATTTTTTCTTTAAAAACCCATTTTAGACAAAAAATATCTTTATTTATTTAATGGGATGAGATCGCCTCTTAAAAATGAGTTATTTTAGAAAAAATGAGTTATTTTAGAAGAAAATAAGAACATTTTGCCAAAAATCAAGTCCAGATGTGTATACTCAATGAAAATTAGGTCTAAAAGCTCATTTAATCGAATCACCCTTTAATGATAACATAGGGAGGGAGTCTTGAGGCCTCACTCTAGCGTTAAATGGCTGGGATGAGCCTCAGTGAGAACCCAGGATCTCGAATTTTGCAAAGAAACTGAATACTTAGAAAAGGCATGGAGAAAGAATAGAAGCTAAACAAAAAATTATAACATTGAGAAGCATACAAAAATTTGATACGACGAAGGAGCAGAAATTGGAAATTTTGCATGATTAATGGGAAATAGAGATATAGGGTAGAGTAAATGATTTCTGAACTGAGGGAAGGCATGCCCAGGGAGAGTTGATCCACCAAGCTATTCCACTTTGCACAAAATTTCGCTCTGTCTTCTCTACACTCCAGCGGTCCTCCACTGGACCACCTCACTATCCATTTCCAAACAAGCCTTCGCAAAGCTCCTGCAGTCATGTTCTCTGGGCTAATCCAAACCAGCCTCTGCACAACTGCATGCTCTCCTTCTCATAACAGGTCTTTTCCATCAAGGTTCCCATCAACCCAGCTTCTCGCCTCTCTCGCTCTCTTAGGGGACATGTCATATGCTCGCCAACGGTTCGACGAAATGCACAAACCAAGGCCCTTCTTGTGGAACACCATCATGAAAGGGTACGTTAAAAATGGCATTCCCGATGAGGCAATCTCGGTTTACGGTAAAATGCGTCATCTTGGTGTTCATCCCGACCCCTTCACGTTTCCTTTTGTGATCAAGGCCTGTGCTGAATTTAGGTGTACATGGTCATGTTATGAAACATGGGTTGGAGTTTGTTTCCTGCGTAGAGACAGAATTGACAGATACATAACAACCAGGAGTTGGGTTGTGCTGAATTCTTGTTTGGGAGTGTGGTTGAGAGAGATTTGGCCGTTTGGAATGCTTTGATTTCTGTGTGCATGCAAACTGATTTCCTAAAAGTATGCCTCCTTGTTATTTCTGAAATGGGCAAGGGGCTGGATTAAAGCCTGATTCCCAGGACTATTGTGGGTGCTCTTTCAGCTTGTGGTCATTTGAAGCTAGGAACTATGAAGGCTTATGAATTTACTTATAAGAAGGGTTTGACAGCAAGAGAATTGTTCACAATGCAAGACTTGATATATGCAAAATGTGGGGACATGGAAAAGGCCCTGAATCTATTTGATGAGATTTTAAAAGGAATGTCATTTCTTGAGCACTATGATTGTAGGGCTGGCGCAATTAATGGGGAGAGGAGGTGCATTGGCTGGTTCTCAAGGAGAAGAATCACAAATACAACCAAACCATATCACCTTTCTTGGGGTTCTATCTGTTGCAATCACCTGGACGAGTGAATGAACGGTAAGCAATATTTTAATTCTGTCTAATCAGATGATTAAAATATCCAGCTTAGAAAAGAGCACTACGCTTGCATGGTTTATCTTCTTGGCCGAGCAGGACATCTTCAAGAGGCTTATAACTTCATCAAAAGTATGCCCATTGAGCCAGACCCAGGCATTTGGGGTGCTTTATTAGGGGCCTTGTGCCGCTTCGAATATCAAATTGGGTCACCATGCGGGCTGATTTACTCTTTGAATTAGCTCCTGAGACTGCTTCATATCATGTTTTATTGTCAAACATAGCCCGTGAGCCGCTGGTAGCATGCGAGTTGAGAAGGTGAGGCAGAGAAATGAAAAGAAAAAGGGCAGTGCGGGGCTGCTACAGCTCAGTTGAACTTAATGGTGAAATTCATGTTTTATATGGGGGAGACAACTCACACCCACAGTCAGCAAGTATATTGGCAAAATTAGAGGATTTACTTAAACAGATGAAGAGCAAGGGTTACATTCCAGAGCCTGATTAGCGGTGTCCACCCGGCGATGTGGAGGATGAGGAAAAGGAATCCACACTCAGCACTCACAGTGAAAAGCTTGCTGTTGCATTTAGCCTTATCAATGGAAGTACCAAGTTCCAGATTAGAGTGATGAAGAATTTGAGAATTTGTGGTGACTGTCATACTTTCTGCAAACTTGTGTCCAGAATTACAATGAGAGAGATCATCATGAGAGATAAGAACCGATTTCATCATTTTAAAAATGGCTTTTGTTCATGCAGACTTGCATTCCAAGGAATAATTTTTTTTTGAAGTGGGCCAGAAATTCAAAGTGTACTTGGGGATTCATATCTCTAAATTTCTAGGAGTGGTTCAAGAGGGCTAAAAAGAAGAAATTTATCTTGCATGGCTCAAGGCTATCTCAGGACTTGAACTCTGATTTGAGATAGAAAGAAGTGTTCTTATAATCTATATGAGCTTTCTGATCGAAGATATTCTTCAGGCAGTGGAAATTTATATGCTCTGGACAAGGACCATCAGTTTAGATCTTCCATGAGTATATAAACGGATGGTGGAAATCTATAAGCCTTGGACAAGGACCTTCATTTTGATTCGTCATGGCATCGCCAAGCTAACAAAAGACAAAGACTAAATATCTTCTTCTATTTTGCATCTTAGATCAAGTTAGAGGATGCAATTGTCCATCCCTTAGGTGTTGATATCAGGCATGAAGTGGCAAGCTTCTTTTCAAGATTTATAGGCACCTTTGATTGACCTCAGGCATTCTTTCTAGTTTCTACATCACATTCTTCTATTCGTTTTAATATTGCTCTCTAATGAGAAGCAATTGAATTGTGGGTTTGAAGTTGTGATACAGTTACATCCCATGCCAAAGGTTCAGACAAAGGCATGAACTACCCTGCTGCTATTGTAATGGATTTCTTTGTCACCAAGCTTTATAGGAATTTCCAATATTAATGCAATCCAAAATGAGAAAACCACTGGATTAAACAGGTGCTTCCCTTCATCTACAACCTCCTAGTTTTCAGTTAGATCAATGAATGAAGAAAAGTCAATATTGAGCACTAAATCCCATTAATTTCATAATTTGAAGTTTTTTACTCAATTTCTTTTGGTTGTAATTGATCATATCTAAGACTGTATTTTTTGACTTGAGCCTCTGGGTTCTTAATGCTGATTTTGAGGAGTGATTAAGTATTATTCTAAACAAACATGTACTTGCCAGAGAATTTTTATGTCTGAACCAAATTAGAACTAATATTGTTATCCAACTATATTCAATATACTTATTAGTTACCTTGGGTTATACTGCATAGTGCATAACTTCCTGAAATTATTATATCAATGCTCCATTAGTAGGATTACTTTTTACTTTGGATTGAAGTTAGGATAAACACTAAATATAGCTGCCTCTTCAAAGCTCTAGGAATATGAAGTTTCTCATTATCCTATTTCGGCCTTTTCCTTCCTCCTCTGTAATTACTCCCTTCTTGCTCATGGCACCTAAGTTTGTGTTCCCATGATATCTATCTCAGAAAGTGGTGTCATAGACTCATAGAAGATGATTGAATGCAGAAAACGTGTTGACTATTTTGTGGACTTAAGTTTGGAGATTCATTGAGCTTGTGCTCTTGGCAGCCATGTTATTGCAGTTCTATTATTAGGATTTCAATCAAATACGAAATAATTCATTGGCATTTATTGTACAGATTGAAATATAATTTTGACTTGAGGAGTAGTTGAAACTTTAGATGCTACTATGTGAGGGTATGGAAGGCACAGTTATCGCTTTCACTAGTGTATTTGCTGAACCAGTGGGTCATATATTTTCACTCTTAGCAAATGCAATGTACTAGTAGATGAAGATACTCTGATTATTATTATTATTATTTTTTGGGGCCTTTCATGATTCATGTTTCTGCAGGATATTCATTTTTGGTGCATTCAAATCATTGTGATGCCTTTTCCTTGCACAATAGCTAATATAACTCATGTTTGCTTGCACAATAGCTACTTTGATTTTTGTTATTATCATATTTATTTTGTTTGGAAAAAGCTATATAGTGGGTACTGTGATATGCTTAAAACGAAATCCTCATTCCATCAGTATCAGAATTTAATTTGGCCCTACCAGTATAATTTCATCTCATCATTGTATTTAGCTGTACATGCATGTCAAACTTCCACTTATTTCTTTCAGTTTCCCATCTTTAACCATGAATGCTGTGTGACCAAAATTCAATTGAAGGTTTACAGGGATTCACGTGTTGGCCCTGTGGAATAGGCTAAACGAGTCCATACCCGTTTGTACAGTTACAAGGAGAGCTGCTAGGAAAGTACTTGTTAGAGTTTGTGACCTTTCAAGTTAGAAACAGGTCATAACAAAAGGAAACTGTGATTTATTCTTCTTCACTGACTCTTGTTTCCTCAACCCCAAAATTTTTCCACCCACCCATCTCAATTCAAATTCAATGAGCCATACAGATGAGCATGTATCTATCCTTTTTCCACACTGTACTTTATCCATATATCAAGTCAGGATAACAAAACCTCCCTCACCAGTTACCATGCCTTCTCGTTTCTTCCCTGATACTGAGAAATCTTGTTCCTTTACATCACTTGAACAGCACTATAAATTCCTGGTTTCCGGAGTTACCACTTGTAGTAGGTGTAGTGTACTGAACTGTGGGGTTTTCACAATTGACCAAATGTCAAAAATCACCACCCCCAGAAGGATTTTAGGAACCTGAATACTATGTCCAAAAATATTCTGTTTTACTTTGAAATCAATAACATGGCATTTAATTAGATTGAAACATGGACCCTCAAGAACATATATCCAAACAGTCCCCTGGCCTAGGAAATAGGAAATCTGACATGGGAGTTCTGAAAATGTTTCCTGCAATATATTGGATTCAATTCTTGTGTGTGCAATGAGAACATTCCCAGTAAACTCTTCAACATTAGTGGAGGACCTCCTCCGCCAAATTTGAATATGTATTTTGAATCTAAGCCATTAATCAAATCAACTACCTTCAAATGGATGAGGTGAGGGCGGGATGAATATGACCTACATTGATTAACATTAATACAGATGTATTTGGGTGGTTGATAACTATAGGCTTCTCTCTTAAACCAGGCTGTGAAGCAGTGGGACCTTTGGCTTCCATATCCGTGAAGAAAATAAAACAGACTGGCTAAGGCAAATGAAGAAGGTGATGGCCCCTAGGAAAAAATGCAAGCTAGTACAGATAGGCTAGACTAGCAAACAAATGGCAATGCACTTAGGTGGGGTGGAAGCAATAAATACAGTTTTTATGAATTCCTTAATTAAAAGAAAGAGACAGGTGAAGTTGGACACCCTCTTTAACTCCCTCATTTATAAGGGCCTCTATAATGCCTTCCTGAGCAGACATTCATTTTGGCTGAAAACTACTGCACAGAAACAGGTTTCCTTCCTAATCCCTCTCTCACTCTTCAACCGAATCTTTTGAACTACTCAAAACCTTACTCCATAACAAATATCATATATAACCCTCTCCTGCCCTTCTCCACCCTTTTCTATGCCTTTTTCTGTGTGTATTGAGAAAACCGATTCCAAGGTAGTTTCTATTATCTTCCATAGGAATCTCATATTTACAATATGAACTTGGTTTTTGGCAGTCCCAACATCGATACAACCAAAATTCTGTATTATTTGGATGGTTAGAGCCCTGAGAAAACAGGACATGCCCATAAAGTAACTGGCCACCTTTCTTGCCACGTCTCAACTGTGACCCATCTTAACTGATCCCATGAGTTTTGAAGTTAACGGTGAAATAAACTCTTCATAGTCTTAAAAAGGAATTTATACTAATGAATATTAAGAAACAAACCCAGGACCAAACTAATCAATAAATCCTCTGATAACCTTGGGTGCTAATCTCTAATTGATAACCATTGGAGTAAACAAACCTTAACATTGAATTGGATTGAGTTACCTCAAACTAAAAACAATCATTAACTCAAACACATAGTCATGCTTATCAGAGCCAACATCATACGGGTATGAAAAACTGGTAGCAGTAAAATCATCAATTTAGACAATTTTGGTAATGGGCAGAGTCCCAAGCCTTGAGAAAACGTGTTGGGCTGGCGAGACAGGCATAGTGATTGAGGAAATTTAAAAAAAAAAGGAAAAGAAAAAAATGAAAAGAAATAGGGGATTACATGTAAGTCAAAAACGGATGGGACCTCTAGGAATAATCAATCGAAGACCCCACATCCACATCCCCACCTAATAATTAAAATCCAGGACAACCCCAATTCCCCTCCCCACGTTTCATACTTACCCGCCCTTCATCTCATCCATGATTGATGCATTGGTATTGATATTATGCTCATCCAACGGCCATGATCCTTTGCAATTTGCTAGGGTTTTATGATCCAGGTTTAATGTAGGGAACCCCATCAATCCCACAATCATGTGGATCATTGATTAGATGGATACCATTACTGCCACACATTCTGCATCATTATAACTCAGCTGGTTAATTACCATTTATTACTATTCCTAGGAACCCCTCTTGAAATATAATAATAATATTTCACTCTGTTAGATAAAGGGTATATCATTTATTGATTCCTTCTCACATTTGAAAAACCATTTTCGACAAGATTATCAAATTAAAATCAGTAGCATAGGTGATTGGAAAGTCTTTTTTTTTTTTTTTCCTAATAATACATCATTAGACTTGACATGTTCATAATTTATCTATCATGAGAGGGGCTGTCTTTTCTTTCTTGGAAGTTGTAGTAAGAAACAAACCGAGATTTTGCAAATAAAAAATAGGTCAAACACACATGCTCCCCTTTTTTGTTAAAAGAAACTGAAGCCATAAAGCTAAACCAGAATCCTCCTTAATGTGGCACTTCCTTGTAAATAACGCCTCATTTTACCCTACTTTCTTTTTGCTTTTGCTTTTTGATAAAAGGAGAAAGATGAGAGAGTGTGTGAGAGAAGAAAATTTAAAAAAAATAATGACTGGGGACTTGGGGCCCAATTTGATAAATTGAGGAAGGGTGATTGGAAAAGTCAGAACTGCCCAGCAGTTTCAGAGGGGATAACATGTTTGGTTGAGGAGAATAATGTCCTTTTACCATACATGGAGAACCCTAATGAATCAATGGCATGTAGCAGTAGTAGTAGTGGCAGTATCAGAGACAAAAAAGAAAAGAAGAAGTAGATGAACAAGAGTAACTACACCAATTAATACAGAGACAATGAATTTTTAACAGAAGGTACAGAAGAACACTGCAAAAGAAATAAGAGCATTAAAGCTAGCCTAATTATCAACCTTTCTTCAATCTCACCATTTCAACACTGCACACCCTCATTAAACATTGACTGGAAAAGGCTATAGTAATGCTCTCATTGATTCTAATTCAGAGGGAAAAAGGAAGGGAAAAAAAACAAGGAACATAAGCTGATAACAGAAAGAACTTACACCATCTTAAATTCTTCACTTGACTTCTACCACCAAACCAACCCCACCTCTGATTTCCATGTCACTCACTAGTTGTGAAGAGGATTTGGACCTGTATGAATTAGTCTTTTGTCTTCTCCATATAAGTCGTCGGATTCTCCGGCAGTGCCGGAAAACTTAGCCGGGCTTGAAACCACATGAAATCTTGTGTCTCCGGTGAAAAATCTAGATTTTCTTGCTGTTGAGCTAATGGACCGACCGGTTGGGTCATGGAGAGCGAAAAATAAATTTAACTGACCGAAAATGAAGATGACCCAGAAGAAGAAAACTGCAGTTCTGGCTCCGGGATGTCTCCTTCTTCTTGTTCTTCTCGCACCTTCTGCCGGAACCGACATTGCACCCAACTGCGGTGGATGGCAATAGAGTAATATATCGGTAAAGAGAAGGATAAATGAGACCTCCAAACTCTTCGACTGATTATAGTCTAAGTGTAAATGGAAACAGGTGTTGGATTATTGTTGTTGGATCGATCTTCTCTTTGGAACTTCAAACCTGTGTTGGACAGAGAAGAGTATAAGAGAAAGAGAATGAGAAAGAGAAGGGCAGTTGCTACTTGCTCCTTGTCTTATGGGTCTGGTCACATGATCTTGACCCTTGATTCCTGGAACCTTCTTATATTTCTTATATCTCTTCCAAATCTTCGAACTTTGGACCTTTTTACTTACACCCGCTGCTTTGTTTTTTGGCATCTATATTGTGTTGTTTTCTTTTATATACAATATGTTTTTTTTTTTTTTTTTCTTCTCATGTTACTTGAAGAGGGAGTGGGTCTGTCCAAGTATTAATAGCCGTTGTCTCCGGAATATTCAAACCATATGAAAATAGAGAGGGACCGGCATCGGTAAACTTGATGGTGTACCCTTATTTTGCTTGTGGACAGGAGGTTGGTTTTATTATGGGAGGGGTTTACTTAATTTAAAATCTCTGCCTTCAAAGATCTCTCTCTCTCTGCCATCTCTTCTTGATCAGTCTTTACACTTCCCAGCTTTTTCTTAATTTGCTGTGATGACTGTATTGCCCCTCTGTTTTGGGGCTTCATTCCTCTCTCTCTCTCTCTCTCTCTCTCTCTCTCTCTCTCTCTCTCTCTCTATATATATATATATATATATATCAAACTCTTATCTCTAGGGAGTTGTAGGGTTTGACTTCCACATGACACCCATTTTCTTTTTCCTTTTCCATCTCTAGGCTTGTCTCCCTCCCTCCACGTACAAATATCACAAAATATTGATTTTCTGATGGGGACGCTTCCTTCCCCAATATGACGAGCCCACGGGTGGGTGCATGCCTACCCCATGCCATCGTCTACAAAATCATACGTCCATTTTTCTCAACTTTGATTTATTTATTTATTTGTTTTATATCATACGTTTGTAACTTAATTTTTATGCATACAATCCAGCTTTCAGGGTCGCCGATTAATGAATTTTAAATTTTATCACCTCAAACTTGTTAATATATGAAAGAGGGCCGAATTCAAGTAGTAAAAGCGAACTTATTCTCTTAAAAGTTAACTCCAAATAAGAAAAGCGCTTTGACTTAGTTTACGAGAAATCCTATGTTCAATAAACAAAGTAACACAACGATGTAATATCAAACGAATAGAAGTAAAAAAATAAAAAGAAAAAAACTTGTTAATATACTATTATGGTTTGGCGTAGGAATTAATTAAAATTTATGAGGGTATTTTTGTCTAAAACTGTATTTATGAGAAAAGGAAGTTAATTACACGATTGCTTATCCTGAGACACCAAGTAAGCTAATAAAAAACCGTTTGGGATAGTTAGGATACATGCACTTGTTTGAGTTATCAGGGATGGAATGTCTCCTTCAGAATTAAGAGCATCTCCAATGCACCATCCTCCATTTTCTCCTCCAAAGCCATTTTTTTACTACATGTCAAGTTGGGCCAACCATTCGCTAAGTTCCGGCTCCAACGACGATCCTCTATATTTTGGGCTAACCACTTTTTCCCTCATTCCAACTAACTACCATTTCATTCTTCCAACAACCACTATCCATTTTATTCACCAACTACCATTTAAAAATTTAATATTTAAAAATAATGAATAATAATAAATAATAAATAACAAAAATATTTATTAAAAAGTTTAAATAAAAATTTTAAATAAAAATGATAAATAAGAAAGATTCTCTCTTTTTGATATATTTCTAAAAAAAAATGTTAATGAATGAATAGATAACAAGAAAGATCACATCATCCTATCCAACACATGTTACTGTATTTGCTGTAATTCTGTATGAACGAGATTTGAGGGAAACATGCCGAGTAAGGGCTATTTTTGCTTAGCCACGTGAGTCCTCATATTTGGCTGTACTTCTTGTTTGTACCTAAATCTGGGCCGAACAAAAGGTCGATGCATCGAAAGATAATATTTCACTTTTCGTACCATAAACCCGCCGGCTAATCAAAGCGCCGTGCATCGAGATGTCGGTGACGGGCAAAGTGGAGCCGTGTGAGAGTCCAACGCTGATTCGGTAGCCGAGTGCAACCGCATCGACAATGATGTGTGGGAACGACAACCAAACATAAATGCTGATTAGGTTTCATACACAACTATCGAGTCTCTAACTTGATCACGAAATTCATCAAAGTTCCTTTGTATTAGAAAAGTCACTTGTCTTGATTGATCAGCTGTTATTACTAAGAAGTAAGAAGACGGAGGATTCTTAGAGTTAATCCATCATTGGGCCCAAAGCCTTTGATATCAATGATGCTTCCTAACCTTCAAGTTAAAGTCAAAGATACCCGATACTATCTCACACTTGCTCCACAAGAGATTGTAGAGTAATATCTAAACCTCGGTAGATTCTCCTACCCATTAGACCATTCTTTTAGCGTAGGCTCTTTTATTGGACTTTTGGGTACCTATCATTGCTATTTTTATTGAGAACCGATATATTAGGTCTCAGTTAAAGCTCAAATAAAATTTTGTTCTCTTTAGGGAAAAAAAAAACAAAAAACCATAAAAATTGTTTGATGCAAATCTCTCCTTTTTATTACTTGCAATACATTTAAATAAAGAAAATAATAAGTGTCAAGCAAACATGGCTCCACTACTAACAAACATGACTTCACTACTAACAATAACTCCTATTTTCCTAGGACCCACACGTTCCATATAGACATCTCATATGGTTGTTGCTTTATTGACTTCTTCAAATAACAACTAAATTATAAGACAAACTCTATTATTACCCCTCGCTTCAAGAGAAACTTTGTCCTCAAGGTTGACATTAAGGAATATGTTATGTAATTCAACAATGCATGAACTTCTCCTTCATCCTCTTATCCACCATCCAACACTAGCAATTGTGGACATTTGCATTTATGTCCTGAAATGAATTTCTCATTGCAATTGAAGCACAAGCCTTGAGTTCGCTGCCGCACCTCTTCCCTGAACCACGCCATGGTCAAACCGCTTATGCTTGAATCGGGTGTTAGAGATGGATGTGGCCAGATGGGCATGCTCGCCTTCTTTGATGGCTCAACTGATCATCCTTCATCCTAGCCAAACTAATGGCTTCCTTCAATGTTTCGGGGGCTTAAACATTCGTATTCCTCAATCCCCTCCCCCATAAATGCACCCATGAGAGCTGGGTCCATCTACTAACCCTCGTTACTCCAACCTCTCAAACCTCGATAACTTCAGGGAGCCTGCTTCGCTTCAATTTTTGACAATGCTTCATCAAAGTCCTCACAATCAGTAGAACCAAAACAAGACTACAATTCTTCAACAAAACTACCCCAAGTGAACACCTTCCTTGCCTCATGATATGCCCAATGTAAACATTGCCACGTTCACCTCGCCTTCTAAATGAAAGGATGCTAAAGATACTTTTTGTGTTTATTGGGTACTTTGGTGATTCAAATGAATTTCAGCTCGCAAACCACTATGTTGGGTCATCTCCAGAATACCTCGACAACTCAAGCTTTGCTAGTTTAGAAGTGAACATAGGACGTCATCCCCCAAACTAATCCTAAGTTTGCCCATTTAACGACAGCGACCCAAGGTACCGGCCGCCTAAGGAAGCCTTATGCCTCAGAATCGTGATGTCTGGACATCCACTAATAGTAACTTCAATTTTATCGTGAGATTATCACCGACTCCTACTTCCATTCGATCGCATTTGGTTTAGAGGTCTCCAAAGCTAGCCTCCAGATTTTTGATTCTTTCCTTGTTGGGCGGATTACATAGTGCCGAGTTCTGATACCAATGTTAGGTCCCAATCAAAGCTAAAATAGAACTTTGTTTTCTTTAGGGAAAAGAACAAAAAACCGTAAAACTTGTTTGATGCATAACTCCTATTTCCTAGGACCCACACGTTTCATATGGATGTCTCATATGGTTATTGATTTATTGATGACTTCAAATAACTATTAATCATAAACATTGTTAGGAGGGTGGGAGGCTGGTCTCTTGGGTTGGGCTCTCCCCACCTATCATACCCCTCTCCCTCTCGATCATCCTCCTTCCCATCTCACATTTATAGTAATGTTTTAAAAATTGGACCGAAGAACTTCAATGAACGACTCCACCCGATTTCAAAGGCGGAATGATTCCGAGGGAAGAGGTCAAACTCCGACTCATAACCGATAACTGCATTCAAATCTCGCTGGCTCACCGCTCAACTAGTCAACATTCTTAAGTAAAAATCGACAACTTCAAAGGCTTAATCACATAGACATCCCACGGCTTAAAATTTCCATATGGTTATAGTGCTCTGTGTATTTATTCCACATTTTTCCTCAACACACATCCGAGCGGGACCTCAGGTATAATAAAAGTAAAAATTGTCGATCCTCTTATTGAATGAAATTAATTTTGTTTTTGAAACGCTTGATAAAATGGAATTAAAATCCTTCATTATCTTTTTATGAATAAATGTTCGATAAAGGAATTAAAATCCTTTATTACTTTTTATAAGCCATTTAAGTCCCCTTTCTGTTGAACCCGAAACGGTCAGAGCTTCATCTCTCTTTTGTTCTTCTGTTCATCTTCATGTGCACGACGAGGCGCTGTGATCTCCCTTTGGAAAACGCGCTTTATAGAATTCCTACCAAAGTTGTCTTCTCTTCCCTCATCCCTCTCGTGGTAATACAATTTAGTGGATAGAGCAAACTCTGCCCAGTCATTTAAGTAGTGCAAGGTGCTTTGCCTAATTATCTTCATCAAAATGCCATTCTAGGAGACAAACGCTCACAGGTGATAATCTCTAAGCACTCAGAGGGAGCATTTACTTAATTTGATTTAAGAAGATCAGACTTCATAAGACTCCTGACTTCCATTTGTGTTCTTCATCGTCTCTAGTCTCTTCCTTTCGCTAGTAACGCTGCCTTCAAAAATTAAAAAAAAATGTTGTAACCTCAGGTCAGTTTTGTTTCGGAGAAGAAAGTGTTTCTCCTACAATAGTCTTAAAACAAAACTTCTCTATATCGTAATTTCCAATTTCCTGAGACAAAAAATGAATTGACACAAACCCACAAAGTTGTGTAGAGTTTAGTCTAATAGGCTTATCTCATTAACATATATTCCTCGCAAGGAAAACCACAACTAAGCACTTGAAATTCTGCATGTGTAGCATTTTCCCTTCCTCATCTAGATTTATGATTTTCTAATAAAACCAACAAATCAGTACTGCTTGTTTGGTTTTAAACCTTTTATTGGATTTGTTTTTGTTAAATAAACCCCTTAAACATTTGTCCTATAGATAAAACAAAAGGAAATACTTTTCCCTTTTAAGTTTTTTTTTTAAAAATTGTATTTATTTTACCTCGCCAATCTTTTCTAGGAACTTAATATTCTGTCTTAGGAGGCTGGTTTTAGCTCGGGTTTCTATATCCCACCAGTCTTTCCTAGGAATACTCTATAACAAGTTATTTTCAATTATTATGAGAATTATTTAAATTAGAAAATTGACACATTTTCTATAATCTTACAAATAAATAGACTCTGATTCCAACAATGTTGTTCTAGCTATGTCTGCCCAAGTGGGAACCCCTATTATGGCCCAAGTGCCAATGAGGCCTATGGTTGTGCCTATCTCTATCTCATTTAGAGAAAAACTAGAGAAGTTCAATGGACTTAATTTTAAAAGGTGGCAATATTAGATGTTATTCTACCTAACCACCTTGAATCTTACGAGATTCTTAGCTGAAGATGCTCCTAACCTTAAAGAAGATGAGCACGCTATCCAAGTCACGCATCAGGATGCTTGGAAACATTATGATTTTCTCTCGTACAACGATTTCATGAATGTTTCTAAATTGACTTCTTTAGTATAATGGGTATTTAGATAAGAAACCGCTCAAGGAGCTATGGGAATCACTAGACCAAAAATATAAAACCGAGGATGCTGGGGCCAAGAAGTTTGTTGTGGGTTGTTTTCTCGATTACAAAATGGTAGATTCCAAGACTATGGCCAGTCAAGTCCAAGAACTTAAAGTAATTCTCCATGAGATACATGCTGAGGGAATGATGTTAGTTTAAACTTTCAAGTCAGAGCTATTATTGAGAAACCCGCTCCCTACTGGAAAAAAAGACTTTGGCAATTACCTCAAGCATAAGAGAAAGGAGATGATCATCAAAGATTTGATTATTAGACTTCGAATCGAAGAAGACAATAGGGAATCTAAGAAGAGAGGGGCACACAATCCGGGTGAGGCCAAGGCTAACTTTATGGAACATGGTCGAGGTTCCAAGTTCAAGAAAGCCAACAACAGAGGGAAAGGTAGTAATCTGGGACCTAAAGGGGGAATCTCTAAGAAGCAGAAGTTCCAAGGGAAATGCTTCAACTATGGGAATCAAGGTCACAAATCTTCAGATTGTAGACTGCTAAAGAGGAACAAACCCAAGGAAGCCAATGTGGTTGATAACATCACCAAGGATGTGTCTGACATTGACCTAACAGTAGTAATCTTTGAGGTGAACTTAGGGGGATCCAATCCCAAGGAATGGTGGATTGACATAAGTTCTACTTGCCATGTGTGTTCGGGTAAGAAGATGTTCTCCACCTTTGAACCTATTGAGAATGGGAAAAAGGTGTACATGAGAAACCTCGCCACTTCTAAAACTCATGCAAGGAAATGTGGTCTCAAGATGACTTGAAAAGAGATGACTCTAAATAAATGTAAATATGTACCGGAATGCTAAGAACTTAGTGTCTTGTTCATTGCCGGTCAGTCATGGATTTCGGTTGGTGTTTGAGTCAAATAAATTTGTTTTATCAAAGAGTGAAATGTATATCGAAAAAGGGTATATGAGTGATGGCATATGGAATCTTAATGTAATGACTATCATTAAGTCATATATGAATAAAGCTAGTACTTCTGCTTATATTCTTGAATCTTTAAATCTACGACATGGTAGATTACGACATGTTAATTATGATACATTGCATATATTAATTAACTTAAATCATATACCAACTTTCCAAATTGATGCAAAGCATAAGTGTGAAACTTGTGATGAGGCAAAATTGACTAGGTCATCTTTTCAAAGTGTTGAGAGACATACTGAACCTCTTGACTTAATCCATAGATTTGAAATATGTGATTTGAAATTTGTATAAACAAGAAGTGGTAATAAAATAAATATTTTATTACCTTTGTTGATGGTATCACTAAGTATTGTTATGTGTACCTACCAAAAAGTGAAGGGGACGAGCGATAGAGAAACTCTCGTTTCCTCTATAAAAACGAAGTTGAGAAATAGCTTAACAAGAAAATTAAAGTTCTAAGAAGTGATCGAGGTGATGAGTATGAATCGCCATTTGTTGACGTTTGTGCTCAACATGAGATTATACATGAAACCACAATACCTTATTCACCTCAATCCAATGGAGGGCTGAAATAAGAATCACTTTCTAAAGGAAATGATGAATGTAATGTTGATAGGTTTTGCCTTACCAAAAACATGTGGGGAGAAGCCATTTTGTCTCCGCTTAATTACCTTTGAACATGCACCTAAAAAGAAGCGCAGAAGACGGCTCTATGATGAGTTATGGAGATGATGATAGCAACTGGCAACAGCATGCGAGCGTGGGGATATTCCTGGGCTAAAGTAGGCATTCTCGACCTAAAAAGGTGAAAATAAGCATCTAAAACTATTGAACGCATTTTTATCAAGTTATAATATATAAAGACCGCCATCGATTTCTTGTTCATGAGTCGAATTTCCTAGTTATTACAAGAACACGATAATGGAATCAAGGAATGAATAATTCTTTGAAGATGTATTTGCATGTAAATCCAAAGAAGAGCTAAGTTCATCGAAACGAGTGCTTGAGACTATTAATGAAAATAGTCAAGATCAAGATGGTGAGGTAGAACCTATACGCAACAAAAGAGCAAGGACAGAAAAATCTTTTGGTCCATATTTTCTGACATATGTACTTGAAGGGGAACCTCGGACTTTCAAGGAGGCAGTGAACTCTACAAAGGGTCTTATGTTGAAAGAGGCTATTAAAAGTGAAATTGATTCCATACTACATAACCATACTTGGGAACTAGTGGATTTTCCACTAGGTTGTAATTCCAAGTGGGTGTTCAAGAGGAAAAGGAAAGTTGATGGATCAATTGACAAGTACAAAACAAGACTTGTGATTAAAGGCTACAACAACCGAAGGCTCACTTAGTTTTGACACAAACCTTCAATGACAAGAATAAATTCCATAAGGAGGTGCTTACGATTTTTGCCTTGAGAAACCTTGAAGTACATCAAATGGATGTGAAGAAAGCCTTTCTTAATGGATATTTAGATGAAGAAATCTACATGGAGCAAGCTGAGAGGTTTTTTGCTTCGAGACAAGAAAAGAAAGTATGTAAGTTAGTGAAATCCTTGTATGGGCTAAAACAAGCACTGGAACAATGGTATGAGAAATTTGGCAAAGTTATGATGTCATAAGGATTCAAAATCAATGAATATGACAAGTGTGTATATGTCAAGGATACAAAACATGGATATGTCATTATATGTCTGTATGTAGATGACATGCTTATTTTCGGCAGTGGTGATAAGATGATCATATCTATTAAGAATATGTTGAATTCAAGGTTTGACATAAAAGACATGAGACCTGATGATGTTATATTAGGAATACAACTCATAAGAACATCAGATGGACTCATTCAAAGTCAATCACATTATGTTGATAATATTCTTAGAAAGTTTGATAAAGACAATTCTAGAATTGCCAGAACACTAATTGATGTAACACTAAATCTATCCTAAAATAAAGGAGAGAGTGTTTCTCAAATAGAATATTCCAGAGTAATAGGCAGTCTAATGAGCTGTACAAGACTAGACATAGCCTATTCAGTTAGTAAATTGAGTAGTTATATAAGTAATCTTAGAGCTAGACATTGGCAAGGAATCATGAGAGTACTTAAGTACTTACGTTTTACTCATGATTATGGGCTACACTATACAAGATATCTCGCTGTACTTGAAGGTTACAGTAATGCAAACTGGATATCAAATGTTAAATACTCAAAATCCCATAGTGGTTATGAGTTTACACTAGAGGGAGGAGTAGTCTATTGGAAATCCTCAAAACAAACAGTTATTACTAGATCCATAATGGAATTTGAGTTATAGCCTTAGAAAAATGTGGGGAAGAGGTAGAATGGCTACACCACTTCCTAGAGGATATTCCAAAATGGCCAAAACCTGTGCCTCCAATATGCATACATTATGATAGTCAATATGCTATTAGTAGAGCACAAAATAGTATGTATAATGGTAGGTCTAGACATATTTGTTGTCGACATAACACCATTAGACAACTACTCTCAAATAGGGTTATCTTTCTAGATTATGTAAGATCTAAGGATAACATCACGTATCCACTAACTAAAGGGTTAAACAGAGAGTTAGTTGAAAAGTCATTGAGGGGAATGGGGCTAAAGTCGATAAAGGAATAAGTTAATATAATAATGGATACAATATAGCCCCCAGTGGAGATCGAATCAGGTTGAGAAATGACTAAATTGTAAAGACTTTGATCTGATCATAGTGAGAATCTTCCCTTGTCTATTCCTATGACGAGATAGTGATGCTCTTAAGAAGAAGGGTAAGCTATACTTTTAATGATCTCTATGCCATGGGAAAGGCTAACATAAGCTACTCTTAATTTTCGAGATCACCTATGTAAGGTGAAGCGGGGCTGCTTCAAAGGGAATTGAATAGGACACAATTCCTATTAAACTCTTGCAGAACCAGGTGCATGTTCATGGCCAAAACGAACATAAAAGTGAGAACTAGAAACTATTAGGAAGATTCCTGTGTGAAGATATAATGTCACAAATGACGAGCGGTTTTAAGGGCGTCGTAATGCATTGTTTAGTTAATGGATTAAACATACTTCTACAAGAGAAGGTTCAAAGGGTAATACTTGCCTCTCTAATGTAGGTTTCAACCGTTGTACTTTATCACTTATGAGGAATTGTTTGTCTTGCCTTTGGGTGCCAATTTCATTCATGTGGAGAATTATTAGATCCTTATCCGTTATTGAATGAAATTGATTTTGTTTTGAAATGTTTGAATAAAGGAATTAAAACCCTTTATTACCTTTTATGAACAAAATGTTTGGATAAAGAAATTAAAACCCTTTATTACCTTTTATGAACAAAACGTTTGGATAAAGGAATTGTAGCGACCCCCGGCTTGCGAGCCGATTAGCGAGTCGAGACCAAAACCGAGACGCCCATTTAATTCTTTATTTTGTTTTATTTAAGTTTTCTTTTTTGAAAGTCGCGACGAATCCGGCAGGCTCGAATGGCGGATCAGAATCGGAGCCGGTTTTACTCAGAGCGTTTTTACTAATTTATCTTATTAAGCGTTTAATTAATTTGTTTGGATTCTTGAGGCCGGTTGATTTAGGCAAGCGCGTCATTTACAAGTTTCAAAGCAATTGGTAGGCCCATAAGCATTAACGAAATGCATTTTACAAAGAAAGGCATTCTATGCCCTTTCAAAATGATATACAAAAATCAAAGTTCGAGGGTTTAACCCTTTTTGTTTACAAAATACCACTTGATCGAGATGATATGCAAATGACCAGTATACTTATACGTAGTACTCTTATGACTCAGTATTGCACGATCTTGTCTCCTTTTTTGTCTACTTTCGAAACACAACGCATAGATAAAGCTATAAAACAAACATTTTCATGCTTAGTGGTTCTATACAGTTCTATTTCAATATTCAACGTAGCTTAGCATGCATTTAACGCTAAACCATACCTATTAATTCAACATATACTCATCTTATTTATTTTCGCATGCTTTCAATTTATAAATCATTTACCAAATCACATCTTTAATTTCAATGCAACAATTCATTTCACAGTCGATATATGAGATTTAAGCATATACATAGAAATCCCGTTTATACCGTCAATGTTGGTTATTTCACCTTGACTATTTGGTGCGTTTACGACGGATTCAGTTGAATCCCGCCCTTATTATCATTCACATTAATGTGCTTACATATTTAACAATTCGGTCTCCCATCGCGGCGGATGCGGTTTGGTACCTCCCGACATGTGGTATCGATTCATCATACGC
Source organism: Tetrastigma voinierianum (assembly GCA_016808115.1). Taxonomy (NCBI): domain Eukaryota; kingdom Viridiplantae; phylum Streptophyta; class Magnoliopsida; order Vitales; family Vitaceae; genus Tetrastigma; species Tetrastigma voinierianum. The sequence continues at coordinate 78,866 of JAEQBH010005907.1, read as the reverse complement.
CATCGGGACGGATGCGATTAAGTGCATCGCGAGTGGGACATTTCTTCAATGCCATACGCCATCATGGACGTCGATTAGTGCATCCGCCAAGTGGGACATTGGACAATTGAGGGTGCGCCATTGGCGGATGCGGTGGTGCATCCCATCCGAGGCGGTTGTCGTATATCATTCAATTCATTCGGTTTTCAAATGCCACATTTTTCAATTCCATATTCACTTTAGTATCGTCTTTTCAAGATATACTCGATCATGTACTTATTTCATATACTCATTCATATTCTCACATTCTTGTACTTATTTCATATTTGCAGGGTAAACTAAAATACTTGGAATTAAGAATAGAGTGAAGAACAATCATGCAAAAACTTGAAGCGAGGAATAGAAGTCGATAGAAACCAGACCCCAAAAATCTTTTGCACTTTGATTCCAATCCACTAGAATCTCAATCTCGATTTGGCTTTTCCTCTTCGTCGATTCATTCCAAAACCATTAAGAACAATATTATTCGGTACGTACTAGTAGTTTTGGTTAGGATTGATTTTCATAGATTAATATGATTTCCAAATTCTACAAGCTATATATAGGTGGATCCTTGACTCAATGGGCTTTCCATAGAGTCGAGAATGCCGAATCGAGGAGTTCGGATGGAAGGAGTTATGACCTTAAGTTGGAGGGTCATACGCAGTCGTCTGAGGCGGCGAAGGCTGACCTGAGCCTGGACAAGCTCGATCTATCACCTTAGTCAAACATCTTCCCTATCCTCCTCAGGAATATGAATGTATTCTTGACTCAATGGAGCTTCGATAGAATCCGAAATACCGAATCGGAGATTCGGACGAAGGAGATATGACCTTATGAAGTTGGAGGTCGTGCGTAGTCAACCCGGACCGGTGACTGAGCGACGAAATTGGCCTGACCTGGACGAGCTCAATATAACACCTCGGTCTGACATCTAATATACTCCTCAGGTATATGAATGTATTCTTGACTCAATGGGCTTTCCATAGAGTCCAACAACACCCAAATCGGAGTTCAAACGAAGGAGATATGACCTTAGAAGTTGGAGGTCATCGTAGTCGATCTTTGAGGCGGCCTGGAGCGACGAGCTGCACTGAAGTGACAAGCTCAATCTAACACCTGCAGCCACGACATCTAATATCTTCCTCCAGGCATATGAATGGATTCTTGACTCAATGGGCTTTCCATAGAGTCCAAGAACACCCGAACGGAGTTTAGGCGAAGAAGTTATGACCTTCCGAAGTTGGAGGTCATGCTTGGCGATCGATCTTGACGAGCGACTGGTGACAGTACGCGAAGTTACATGCTCCAGTCTAACACCGGTCTGACATCTAATATCTTCCTCAGGCATATGGATGGATTCTTGACTCAATGGGCTTTCCATAGAGTCCAAGAACACCGTCAGTTCAAGCGAAGGAGATATGACGCCAGAGTTGGGGTCATGCGCGATCCAGTCTTGACGAGCTGACTGAATTGACGGTACTGGTGACAGGCTCAGTCTAACACCTTGGTCTGACTTCTAATATCTTCCTCAGGTATATGAATGTATTCTTGACTCAATGGGCTTTCCATAGAGTCCAAGAACACTTTCAATCGGAGTTCAAGCGAGAAAGAGATATGACCTTCAGAAGTTAGGAGGTCATGCGCGGTCGATCTTGGTGGCACGAATTGACGAGCTGCCTTTGAGTGACGATCTCGATCCTAACACCTTGGTCTGAGATCTAATATCTTCCTCAGGCCCTTGAATGTATTCTTGACTCAATGGGCCATAGGTTCAAGAACATTTTCGAATCGTTCAAGCGAAAGAACGACCTTTCGAAGTTGGGAGTGTGCTTGCGGTCGGTCTTGACTAGGCGGCAGATTGGCGAGCTGCTGAAGTGGCGAGGCTCAGTCTAACACCTCGGTCTGATATCTAATATCTTTATCAGGTATGAATGTATTCTTGACTCAATGGGCTTTCCATAGAGTCGAAACACCAATCGGAGTTCAAATGAAGGAGATATGACCTTCCAAAGTTGGAGGGGTCATGCGCGGTCGATCTTGATGAGCGACTGAATTGGCGTCGCTAGCGGGGCACGGCTCTACGAGGCGAAATTTGAGCTCTTGGGCTGACTAAGCTCTACATGAGGATTGAGCTACGCATGGCGAGTTGAATACGCATGACGAGTTGAGCTCTTCGGGAGCGAGGTCTGCGGCCTCTGTTGGCGACCTCTGTTGACGACCTCTATGGGCTGACCCTTCACCCATTTGACTGTTCAGAGTAAAAAGACCATAACTTGGTCTACAAGGGTCCGAATTGAGAAATTCAAAAGCCTAAAATCAAGTTCACGGACGTGGCTACACTTTCCCAGAAGGACTTACTTCCGAATTCCCTTTATTTCTTACTCAAAAACTCGTTCTAAGGTCCGGCTAGTTGACCCGAATTGGCAGAACTGACCCGACCAGATTGAGCTGGGCTGACCTCAGTAAAAGGGCTATAACTTAGTCTACAGAGGTCCAAATTGAGAGATTCAAAAGCCTAACATCAAGTTCATTGATGTGGCTACAACTTACCAGAAGGACTCACTACCCGATTCTCTTTATTTCTTACCCAAAATTCAGCTCTATGGTCCGGCTAATGCGCACTATCACAATGTGGCTTAGGGTAGAAAATGACCAAAGTAGGAGAAGACATACCTCTTGGAGTTTGTCGAAACTCCCCGATTCAGTCTCTACTTGCAGCTCTTGTCACGAGGAAAGACTTTCCCTCTTGCCGCCTGGGACCTATGGTCCGATCGTTGGGAAATCTAGAAAGAAGTGAGGAGCTTCTTATACAAATACCTCCATTTTTCTCTGTTTTCCTTTTCTTATGGATAGAGGCATTAACGAATGGCCGTAGGAGCTTTGAACATTTCGAGGCTAGGCTTGTTAATTTATGTAGTGAGCTCGAGCCGTGAGCTTTTGAACGAGAGCGTCGGGCTCAAGCTTGGCTTGATTTAAAAAAAAGCTTGGCTTGAGCTCATTAGGCTCGTTTTCCATATGAACGAGCTCGAGCTTAACCTCGAGCTCAAGCTAATCAGAGCCTACTCTGAGAGTTTGTGTAATCGATCCTCAGCTCAGTCCATATACTTTTTAACTTTTTTGTGTGTCCGATAACAAATACATCGGTCAGGAAATAATTTTCTATGAGTTTGTTTTACCTTAGTTGATTTGTGATTGATGCTAAAAATTGGCCCAAAGCCACCTCCTTGACATTTGTTTCCTTTACGGATTCACGTAGAATTCCTTCTTTGAAGCTTGATTACAGGCGAAAAATTATGAAATAAATTAAAACAAGTAGAAATTCGCAGTGAAGAAATAAGATACACGAAATTATTGAATAAGAAGCATGATTGGTTTTAATCAATTATCTAAATAAAAATAATATATGAACACAAGATACGCGAAGCAAACTCATTAGTAACGAAACTATTTGGCAATATCTTCTTACACATGGTTAAGTTGGCCACCCGACCTCGACTGCAGTACAGCATGATTAATTTCAGAACCCATAAGCTTTTACCATTCTTGATTTGGAGATCGAGAATCGCCCACCATGTGGTGTGGGCCGAGTATCATACCTAACTTAATGACGGTGGCACTCCGTTACAGTCTGTTACGGCGGAGTCCGAATCTTAGGCTCCTTGTTTCTACTGTGAAACCCCGCACCCCACGATCACCCTTGATGCCTTTACCCATACCCACGCTGAATCTTGTTGGGTTAAAGTCGATACCCGGTATCAAAGGGGCCCAATGCCCCAGTTGAGATTGGATCCTAGTTCATCAGGCTGAATTGATCATATCAATGGGTCCATGCATTTGCCCTCAATGCTACTCAAGATCGGAAAACCTTGTAGCTCATGACGACCTCGCATAGTTTCGCCGGACTGATGCACTCGCAGTTGTGCAGTTCTTTTGGTGTGAGTGTGGTGGTCATGCAACATCCATGTCACCCCGACGTCCCTTTGCGAACCTTCTTCCACGCTATCCTGGCTGGAACATACGTCGCGAGCACCTTCGCCTTATCGTGGGTACCATTTCGCTCTGGCGTCTGGAGATCTAAGTCACAGTCCCAGAAGCCCAGCGGCGTGGGTTACTCAAACTCGGTATGCCCCGTGTCGGCGCCTCATGCGACTTCATGAGGATTCACGCATTTGCCATCCATGTCGATTGGATCTAGAGCTTGAGGATCCATTACATCGATATCCGGGACACATGACCTGGGCATTTCACTCCCGTGGCGCTGAGGAGTCGGGATCGCGCCGGTGAGACCGGGATCTGCCGGTCAGGGGCAGTAGCGGGAAGCCTCGTTCCAGCGACGGATGGATCCCGGCGGCCCGAGCCGAGCTTTTGACGAGCCGGGGCGAGGCCGGCGGCTGAGATTTATCAGCCTAAATTAAGGCTCGAGCTCGGCTGGGTTGCTCCCACGGCGGGCCGGCGGGGCTTCTTTCGAGGAGCCAGGCTTGGGACCCAGGCCAGGAGTGGCTTGGCTCAGTTACCAACTGTATGGATCCTTCTAAATCGTATTTTTAAAGGAGGAAACTTCCTCCTGACTTTCCTCATGCCACATGCCCTTTCCTTGATTTTTTTTCTTCTTTTTCTTTACTTCTTTTTATATTTAGGTCCCTCCATTTCTCTATTATTCTTCATTTAAGTCTCATATTTCACTTAGACATATAAACTTATTTACAATTGACCATTAGGTCCCCATTTTACAATTTCCATATTTTCTCTTTTCATAGGTTTATTTAAGTTCAATAATCATTTAATCAATATTCATCTAAAAATTTCAAAATACCAAATTGGCTCCTTTTATACGAATATAAAAATTTTATTATAAAAATTTTAGAATATTTTGAACGTTAGAACTCTCCCAGCAATAAAATTTGGGTCCTCGAGATTTTGTAGATAAGCGTTCTTGGTCTTAGCTGCGCTCGTTTCTTCACTTTCCCAGTGGCTTCTTAGGTCTTGTGGTTTTCCACGACACCTTGATAACGGAATCTTCTTATTAAGTAATTCCTTCCTTCACGAGCCAAAATCTCTAATGGCTCTTCTCTTCATCGTCGTCAGCCTCTGTCAATTGTCTCGAGAAGAGACTACATGTGGCGGTGATCGGTACCTCCGTAGCATGGACACGTGAAACACATCATGGATCTTTTCCAAGTCGGAGAGTAATGCCAATCGTATGCTCTTGGACCCACTTTCTCAATCATATATTGACGATAAATCTAGAGCTCGGCTTGCCGCTTTCACAAATCTCATCACCTTCTTCCAAGGTGATACTTTCAAAAACACTTTTTCGCCGATCTTATATCGAAATTCCTTTTTTTTTTTTTTTCATGTTGGCATATGATTTCTATCTATCGATGGCCACTTTCAATCTTTCTCTGATCTTTTTCACTTTTTCTTCAGTCTCTTGTACCAAATCAGGGCCACTCACTTTCTTTTCACTAAATTTCGTCCAACACAATGGTGTTCTACATTTTCTCCCATATAAAGCCTCGTAAGGCGCCATTCACGGTCTTGATTGGGCGTTGTAAACAATTTTAACTAAGGGATGTGTCTATCCCAACTACCCTCCCGATCGATCACCGACCTTTTTAACATATCTTCAAATAAAACTTTCTTTAATTCATAATCATTGGTACTAAACCATATCCTTATAAAACAAGGATCCATCTTCCTTTACCTCAGAGCTTGGTTTCTCTACCATCTCGATATCACATCAGTTCTCTGAAGGATAATTCGAGTAGACCCGAGGAAACTCATACTCGTATTCGGATAGGAAATTTCTATACACACTCTTATTCACAATAACTCATGGCGGGTTAAATCACGAATGTCATACTCGGTTTCAATCCTCGGTAAGTACGGAAGTTGGGTATGTTAGTACATATATCACAGATAGTCGATTAAGGATCTATCAATACATGCATAATAGTATCAGATAGTAAATTACCGACTATCACATGCGGGCGTCGGTATCTTCCTCTTTGCTTTCATTGCATATGCTCTAAGTGGAGTAAGACCATCTTGCTGAGTTTGTGTCTTGTCTCAGGAACACTTGGTGATCTGACCACCACTTCTTTGCCTTCTAAGACGATGATACATTGCCCCCAGTTTGGGATGCTATGAAGGGACGTGCCGAGTACACTCGTATTTTGTGAATTCCATGGATCCACAACCCAAGCAAGTGCGGGTCAATCTCAACAATCTCCTTGTGTTTTCTTCCCACAATGGGAACAACGAGGAAACGTCTTGTCACTCTAGAAGCACCTCTGGTGCGCCCCCGCAGTGTGACGCCCGATGCAGAATAGTCTCTCTGGTGCTTTGGTTGTAGGCTTCTGGAACCACAATGGTCCCTTGAATCTCTTACTCTGGCTGTGATGACATATTGACGAGTTTTTCTTTCCTGTCTTCTATCTTTCATTTCATTTTTCCTCTTTCTTTTCGTTCCACATTTAGAGCACATGTCGTGATTTTGGAGAAATCATCTTGGCAAAATCTTGTGACATGGGCTCAAGTAATTAACAAACGTCTTAATTTGCGGCACTTCTCTTCCTTCGCTTACCGTCTCGGGAGCATACTTGCTCAGCGGGTGAATTCTCTCCTGATCGATTACACTTAGTACCTTTGTTTCAAATTATGAAACTCGTCGCATATTGTTTAAGCCGTCTGAGCCGCATGTAATCTTCTTGAACTCATCAAAAGAACCTCCATGTAACTCTTTCTGGTGGTGAGGTTAGTCTGAGCCCTTGCGATAAACTCGTCTGTAGTAATGAGGTTGCACATTCAGCTTCCTCTTGGTGTGCAATGCATTTGTCTGAGTGCATTTCGGTCCTCTCAGGCCAATTCTGCCATTGGAGACTCATCTTTCTTTCTTTCAAGAAAGTCTATCGGTCGGTACGCCATTCTCTCAATGGCTGATACGTATGAACATTTACGGTGGTTGCCACGGCTCTTTGCAAGCTGAGCTAGCGTTGGAGGATACCCATAATTACCTCCTACCCACTTGTTAGGTTCATTCATTGGTGGGGCATGAGATGCTTGTCCACCTATCACACTAAACGGAGATATCGGGACGATTTCCACAGTCACCTTAGGCCTTTGGGTACTGAACTATCCATGTTTACCTATTAAGGCAAGCGAAGATCGCGTCGAGTCGCGTCATCCTTTAAATCACAAATGCAATGTATATCGAAATACCATTTTCAAAATCCTTTTCAAAATTGTTTTAGGGCCTTTTTCGAGCAGCCTAAACACAGAGCTCTGATACCACTAAAATGTAGCGATCCCCAAGCCCGGCCCGACCAGATTACAGCGAGTCAGAACAAAGCTTACGAAGGGCATGTTTAATTCTTTTTATTTTACATTTTTATTAAGTTTTCTTTTTCAAAGTGTCGCGACCTTGAATCCGGCAGGCAGGAATGGCGGATCGGGAACGGGCAGGTTTTACTCGGCGTTTTATTTATCTTATTCGCGTTTAATTAATTTGTTTAGTTGCGGGGCGGTTTCAGTTTAGAGCGAAGCCCACAATCATTCTGAAGTTTCAAAGCAATTCGGTAGGCCCGCTAAACATTAACAAAATACATTTACAAGAAAGGCATTCTATACCCTTTCAAAATGATATACAAAATCAAAGTTAAGGAGTTTAACCCTTTTTTGTTTACAAAATACCTTGATCAAAAGAGATGATATGCAAATATTGAGTATATACTTATCTGTAGGTACTCTTTATGACTCCATGTGCACGATCTTGTCTCCCTTTTTTGTCTACTGAAACCTGCGCATAGATAAAACTATACGCTAAAGCATTTTCATGCTTAGTGGTTCTATCTGATTCTATTTCAATATTCCGTAGCTTAGCATACATTTAACATTAAACCATGCACATTAATTCAACATATATATGCTTGTTATTTTTCGCATGCTTTCAATTTCTAAATCATTTACCAAATCACATCATACAATTTCAATGCAACAATTCATTTCACAATTCGATATATGAGATTTAAGCATATACATAGAAATCCCATTTATACTCGTCAATGTTGGTTATTTCACCTTGACTATTTAATTCACGTTTAGCGGATTAGTTTAATGAATCCGCCCTTGGCCCATCATTCGGTAATGTGGCACATATTTAACAATTAGGTCTCCCATCATGGCGGATGCGTTTGATGCTGTGGTATGTGGTATCGATTAAATGCCATACGCCGCCGGGGCGGTTGCGATTGGTGCATCCCGCCCAGAGTGGGACATTTCTTCAATGCCATATGCCATCGCGGCCGGATGTCGATTAGTGCATCAGCGAGTGGGGCGTTGGACAATTTGGGGTGCCTTCGTGGCGGATGCCAGGTGGTGCATCGTCGAGAAACGGTTCGATACGTATATCATTCAATTCGTTGGTTTTCAAATACCACATTTCAATTCCATATTCACTTCGTATCGTCTTTTTCAGATATACTCAATCTATGTACTTATTCATATACTCATTCATATACTCATTCATATTCTCATTCATGTACTTATTCTGGGTAAACTACCAAAATACTTGGAATAAGAATAAGTGAGGAGAACAATCAATGCAAAAACTTGGAAGCTTGAGGAATAGAAGTCGATAGAACAAACCCCAAAATCTTTGCACTTTGATTCCAATCACGGAATCTCAATCTCGGTTTGAACTTTCTCTTGTCGGTCCCTATTCCAAAACCATTAAAGAACAATATTATTCGTGCGTACTAGTAGTTTTGGTTAGGATTGATTTTCATAGATTAATATGATTTCCAAATTCTACAAGCCATATATAGGTGGATCCTTGACTCAATGGGCTTTCCATAGAGTCCAAGAATACCCGAATCAGAGTTCGGATGAAGGAGTTATGGCCTTCCGAAGTTGGAGGTCATAGCGGTCAAATCCACGAGCCCGACGAGCTGACCTGACCTGGACGAGCTCGATCTATCACCTTAGTCAAACATCTTCTATCCTCCTCAGGAATATGAATGTATTCTTGACTCAATGGGCTTTCCATGGGAATCAGAGAATGCCGAGATCGAGAGTTAGGACGAAGGAGGATATGACCTTAAGTTGGAGGTCGTGCGTAGTCAACCCTGACGGTGACCTGGCGACGAGCTGGCCTGACCTGGACCGAGCTCAATGCTAACACCTCGGTCTGACATCTAATATGCTCCTCAGGTATGAATGTATTCTTGACTCAATGGGCTTTCCATAGAGTCAAGAACACCGTCGGAGTTAACGAAGGAGGCCTGACCTTCCCGAAGTGGAGAATTAAATCGCAGCGTCCGGTCTTGACGGTGACCTGTTGCTGAAGTGACGAGCTCAATCTAACACCTGGGTCGACATCTAACCATCTTCCTCAGGCATATGGATGGATTCTTGACTCAATGGGATTTCCATAGAGTCAAGAACACTCAGTCGGAGTTCGGACGAAGAAGTTATGACCTTAGAGTTGGAGGTCATGCGCGATCCCGATCTTGACGAGCTGACCTGGACTGACGAGCTGCACTGAAGTGACGAGCTCAGTCTAACACCTCGGTCTGACATCTAAGAATCTTCTCAGGCATATGGATGGATTCTTGACTCAATGGGCTTTCCATAGAGTCCAAGAACACCGTCGGAGTTCAAGCGAAGGAGATATGACAGCCAGAAGTTGGAGGTCATGCGCAGTCAGTCTTGACGAGCTGACCTGAATTGACGAGCTGCACTGAAGTGACGAGCTCAGTCTAACACCTTAGATGTCACGACATCTAATATCTTCCTCCAGGCCATATGGATATTCTTTACTCAATGGAGCTCCATAGGTCGAGAACACTCGAATCAGAGTTCAAACGAAAGAGATATGACCTTCCTAAGTTGGAGGTCATGCGCAGTCAGTCTTGACGAGCTGACCTGAATTGACGAGCTGCACTGAAGTGAAGATCTCAGTCTAACACCTTGGTCTGAGATCTAATATCTTCCTCAGGTATATGAATGTATTCTTGACTCAATGGGCTTTCCATAGAGTCGAGAACACTTCAGATCGGAGTTCAAGCGAAGAGATATGACCTTCCGAAGTTGGAGGTCATGCGCAGTCAGTCTTGACGAGCTGACCTGAATTGACGAGCTGCACTGAAGTGACGAGCTCAGTCTAACACCTCGGTCTAACATCTAATATCTTTATCAGGTATATGAATGTATTCTTGACTCAATGGGCTTTCCATAGAGTCCAAGAACACCCAAATCGGAGTTCAAACGAAGGAGATATGACCTTACGAAGTTGGAGGTCATGCGCAGTCAGTCTTGATGAGCTGACTGAATTGACGAGGCTGTTGAAGTGACGAGCCTTCTGAGACGGCGAGCTCTTCGGGACGAGCTAAACTCTACATGACGAGTTGAGCTCTGCATAACAAGTTGAGCTGCATGAGTTGAGCTCTTGAGGATGGTCTGGCGGCTGTTGTGACCTACATTTGGCGACCTCTATGGTGACCCTTCGCCATTGTTTGTTCGAATTAAAAAGACCATAACTTTGTCTACAAGGGTCCGAATTGAGAAATTCAAAAGCCGAACATCAATTTCACGGACGTGGCTACACTTTCCTAGAAGGACTTATATCCGAATTCCCTTTATTTCTTACTCAAAAACCCGTTCTAAGGTCCGGTACAGTTGACGGTGAAGCCCGGCCCGACAGTTAATGGGCTGACCTCGATCAAAAGTACATAACTTGAGTCTACGAGAGGTCGGAGTGAGAAATTCAAAAGCCTAAAATCAAGTTCATTGATGTGGCTACAACAACTTACGAAGGACTCACTACCCGATTCTCTTTATTTCTTACCCAAAGAAATTCAACTCTATAGTGCAGCCTGTCACCTTATTTATCACAATGTGGCGACAGGGTAGAAAATGACCAAAGTAGGAGAAAACATACCTCTTGGAGTTTTTCTAAACTCCCCGATTCCAGTCTCTACTTGTAGCTCTTGTCACGGAAGGACTTTCCTCTTGTAGCTGGGGACCTATGGTCGATCGTTGGGAAATCTGAAGAAGTGAGGCCTCGCACTCTAAACCACCTCCCGGGTTTTCTCTGTTTTCCTTTTCTTATGGAGCCTCTAAATCGTATTTTAAAAGGAGGAAAGCTTTCCTCCTTCACCCACATCTTGCATCTTACTTTCCTTGATTTTTCTTCTTTTTTTCTTTGCTTCTTTTTTTATATTTAGGTCCATAGTTTCTCTAGTATTCTTCATTTAAGTCTCTATTTTCACTTAAACATATAAACTTATTTACAATTGACCCTTAGGTCCTCATTTTACAATTTCCATATTTTCTTTTTCACTTGGGTTTATTTCCTGATTCACAATCTCATTTAATCAATATTCATCTAAAATTTTAAAATACCTGTTGGCTCCTTTTATACCCTAATATATAAAGAATTTTATTATAAAATTTTAGGTATTTTGGGGCGTTACAGAATTAAAACTTTATTACCTTTTATAAGCCATTGGTTCCTTCTGCGTCAACTCCGAAATGGTCGAGCTTCATCGCTCTTTGTTCTTCCATTCATCTTCCTATGCACTATTTGAGAAAATAAGATCTCCCTTTGGAAAATGCGCTCACATATCCACTGTAGTCGTCTCCTTCGTCCGGTCGCCATACAAATTTGATGAGCATACCTTTCCAGCCTCGACCGGGAGGGTGTAAGGTGCTTTGCCGACCATTCATCAAACTATTCCATCTTGGGAGACAGATGGCGGTTTGATATTCTTCAAGCACCAGAGGAGATAACGAATATGTTTTAAAGAGATTGTGACTCCTCACAAGACTTGGCTCCTCCATTTGTGTTCTTCATCGTCTCTGGTTCTCTTTCCTTTTGGCTACTAACGGTGTTCAGAAAATTACAAGGTATATGTTGTATCCCGTGGTTACAAGTTTTGGTTTCGGAGAAGAAAGTGTTTCTCCTATAGTTTCAATGCCATTTGAACTTCAATTATATTGTGTTGACATACAAAGTCAAAGATATATATATATATATATATATATATATATATATATATATATATATATATATATATATATATATATATATATATATAAAATATTTAGTCTTATTCAAGATAACAAAGTCATTTTTAAATTTTAAATAAAATACATAAACATATAATTAAAGATAAATATTATAATATTATTTTTGTCTTTAATATATCTTCATATCTTAATATGAAACATATTATATTTAATAAATTTTAATATAATATATTTATCTTTATTATTCAATGTTGTATATTTAATATAATTAAAAATTTTAATTAAATATGCATTTTTATTTTTTATAATTATAATAAAATATAAATCATATTTATAATAAATACCGGCTCAACCACTTACTCACCGCTGATCCACTGAATGGACCGTGAACCAATAACTTCTCTTGTTTAGTGACAGGTCCGATTTTTTAAAATATTGGAGCGCAAAAATCCCCCAACGGCCCAACCAGACCAAAATAAGCCATGGAACTAATATTGTTTTGACACAGCTCTCATCCCATATTTAGTTCAAGCTTTTCCCCACTTCATCTCCGCTCGAGGACTCCGCATGCAATGACATAGCGTGATACACGATTTTCACTCCGTCCCTTCCTGCTTGCCATGCTTACACATGAAGATCCAAGAAGTTGAGGGAGATTCCCCATTATAAGACTTCTCTGAATCTCCAGTTAGTTAGTTAGTTTTTTTATTTTTTATCTCTCTTGTTTTCATATTTGCGCTTAGCTTCCTTATATAGGGTTATGTGATGGCCAATTGTCTGCAGACACGAGTTGGGTTATCTCTCGGGTACCATGGGCTTCGCCTGCACTTCCAGCCTAATAGGCCCTACATACCGGAACCCACAAGATAATGGTCCAGTCTATGGGCCCAATCATCTTTATTTACAGCTGCACTCCAAACATACCTCCCCAAATTGATGGAGGGAGACATAATGCTCACAGACAACCTCTCTTGGCTGGATACCATCTAAGAAGGCAAAACAATCGAACTCTCTAGTTTCAACAAGTATCCACCATGAGTTCACACAATGCAATCACCCCGAGGGCGGTCAAACGCTTCAGCGTAAGATGTGAGCGACGGCTATCGAAAGGAAGAATTGTGTCATAACACGTGAACAAAGCGCCACCTTCCCCTTCCATTTCTAAGGAAATCATCTACTTCCCATGAAAAGCGGACCACCTCCCTCCTCCATAAAGGAAGAGGGAATGACACCAAAGAAGGTACGACATTCTTTACTAAAAAGATGGATTCTTTCACTCTCCAGATTCCCTGATCTGACTTAGGCATCGGAGAGGCGACGGGTGCACCACCGCCATTTTCTTGTTTGTTTTGTAGGTACATGCTAGCAAGTTGATGCTCCGACGATCTAGTGACTCAGAAAATTCAAGAGACTACAATCGGCGCCAAAGACCAAGCAAAAAAGCTCATCGGCGATTTGTGAGGGTTTGGCTACATCCGCTTTCAAGTGATCTCTAATCCCCCGAAGCTTTGGTAGTTCTTGATCAACCCATCGGATCGTCGGATTTTGTCATCATGACCAGCAATCCAGCGAATCAATCCCTCGAAGATCAATTCCTTCGTTGGCGTCATGAGATGGAAGAAAAGTAAGAAGAAAAGGCTAGGCAAATGGCCGAATTACAAGATCACGCTTACTGGGCTCGTTGTGCCAGAGAACAACCGGCCTCGCGAACCCGCTTCAAGTAGACGGCAAAATATATGGGGACACACCATCTTCACCTCCGCTCAGCCAAGTGCGGCAAGAGCCCATCTTGCCAGCGACAAGATCCGCCGACGGGATGACACTGATCCATGGCAGCCTTCCTCGCAGACCTCCCGCCACCCAGAATAACGCAGGCCGACCCAGAAAGAGGCCCCACGCCGCTCCAAACGATTCAATGGCATGCACTACCGGGATATGTAGAGAGGTTAGCAGGGACATATGGTATTCGGAGCTGGCCCCTGAGAATATGCCCGCGCGGCACGGGGGTGTGGCTCCACCGCTTCCATTCATATACCCTACAACCGGGGCACTACCCGCCTCGCATTTGGTTTCCTTTACTATTGTCCGGGGGCCTGAGGATATGCTGTCGTCCCCAATAGGTTAGCACATCTTGAGTTATGAGCCTCCCTACGACTTTGCCATACCGCCGTCTGCTATGTATGATGGCTCCTCTAACCCATACGACCACATGTTGCACTTCAACCAAGTGATGATCCTTAGCGTGGGGAATGATCGTCTTTTGTGCAAGGTATTCTCGGCCAGTTTGAAGGGACCCACCCTGGCCTGGTTCCACAAACTCTCGAGAGGATCCTAAACTTGTTCAGCGAGTTATGGGCTGCATTCGTTTCCCAGTACTATGTTCAGTCCGGCAAAAGGGAAACATCAGTTCACTACAAACCATCTTCAAGCGGGATGATGAGTATATCCAGGACTTCACCAGGAGATTTAGAAAGGCTATCTAACAAATCGATGCATATAGCATGGACGCGGTCCTCCAGAACTTTCGAAGAAGCGTCGACCACTCTTTCTTCTAATCGCTATCACCGACTCGTCAGAACGATGGAAGAATCAGGCCAGACGCGGACGATACTCTACACTAGAAGATAATATTCGGGCAGCCTCCCAGATAGTGATGATTACCGCCTAAAATAGTAAGTCGACTAAAAAGTGGGCACTCCTGCAGGCGGAGCCGCACAAAGGACTTGCGCCTCGTGAGCCAGCCGGAGAGAAGAGGGAAACCTGCCGCTACCTTGAACATCTCTCACAACAAACCCTCCCCCATCGGTGGATCACCACTTTGGGGCGGCCCCACTCACCCGGGCCTGATCCCGAGCAACCCACCGAACACCGAGGTGATTACCACAGTGACCACGGTGCCATGAACTCAACAGATGTCAACCTAAGTTCCTAGCGGAGAAACTAATCCGGTCGGGCCACCGTAGGATATTGAGACCCGAGCCGCCCCGCCCGACGTAAACCGCCTAAGAGCTTCCAAAGAATAGCGCACCAATCCATAGCTCCCCGGGCCCGAGCCCCACCGCATCACTCATCATGTCAAACGATGACCAAAGACGTTCAAGCGCGAGGAAAAGTCGTTACGAGCGACCACAATTCAAACCTCGGGTGGAATTAATACCGACACGCCCCAAAAAGTGCAATTTCAACCCTATATTGTAGATAGGTTTTGAGTAAGCCATGCGATTAATCATGTCATTTATACCAATTGAAGTGTTCAAGTCTTCTTAGTAGCACTTATGCCATTTGCTAGAGAGTATTTTCGGGCTGCTTTAAGTGTGTTTTTTACAAGACTTTTTAGAAGTTCTCAATATCGGATGTATGATGAATCATGAAGTTTGAACTCAAGTGTCGTACCATCAACCACCCCAAGAATCAATGAAAAACCTGAAGGCAAAGTGAAGAAAATTGATGCAAAAGAGGGAAGATGTGAGGCAAAAAGCAAAGAAAAATCGAAGAAACTCGCCACTTTTCGCTTAAGCCTCGCGAAATTTCGCTGATCGCAAATTTTCACAGTTTACGAAATTTCGCAAGTTCGAAATCGCGGATTTTCGCTGTGACACCGTGGTTTTCGCTAGGCACTCGGTTTCCTAGCAAAATTTCATGATTTTCGCAATTTCACGAAAATTTCGCTTGCTAGCGAAATTTCGCTAGCTAGCTTAAATTGCCAAGCCTTAGCTAGTACTTCATTTCGCTATGCTCTGCGGATTTCGCTACCTAGCGAAAATCTTCACCTCCCAGCGAAATTCACGTCGCCGCCATGTTTTCAGAATTAATGCCAACCGACTTCAAATTTGGTGTGTATTACTCTTCAGTTCCTTAACTTAGCCAAATTTGTAGGCTTTTTTGGGTATTTTCATGTATTGAGGTGGCTCTATATAAACCCTCTTTTTGTAATAAATATGTATCCCTTTGGGAAGCAAATAATTTTGGGAGAGAAGAATTTGTAAGTTTTCTTTGTATTTTTGTAAATAAAGTCTCGTATTTAGTTAGTGGTTTTATTTTCCTCTCTTTCTCTCCTCTTTCCCTTCTTTACTTTAGGTCGCCAAACACCCTCGAGGACGACAACTCAAGAGATGTCGCTGCCCCTTCTTCAAGAGCAAGGAAGCTAGCTTTGGTCAAAGGGGGCATACATGTTGCCCTCAGACCGAAAGTCACTGTGTATCAGATTTATGGTCCTCATCTTCAAATTAGGTTGAATAGCTTTGAATGTTATTGATTTGGCCAATACTCTCCATGTTTTTTAGATTACGTTGCATACTATTGCTAGATGCAATCGGTGGGGTTCATTAGATGGTTCTACGACTCGAAAATGATATCACGCTGTGAAGTTTCAAACTCGAAAAGCGGCCATAGCTGCATGCTACCCGTGTTGACTCAAATAGGAGTTGTTGTTGGGGTGAGGTTTGCTAGTTAAACATAGATCCTGCTATGCCAGTGGACTATAGGTTGCTTGTCATAACAGATAAAACCCGAGGACAATTCCCTGCTTTCGTCTCTAATTTACCAAGTTAGTGACCTAAATCTTCAAAGTTAACTTTTTTACACTTTACTTTCAGTTTTTACAATTCCTCAATTTTTAACCTACTTCCACTGCTAAAGCAACCAAAAAGTCCAAATAGAAAGCCTTACCTTTTACACCTCATGCGTATCATTCTTAGGGATGAAACCCATCCCCGTGTTCGACCCTAGACCACTATATCAAGTAAAGTAGATTTCTCGACTGACTGCAAAGAGTAGGAACTTAGGTGTATATAAATTTTGTTGATTTTAGCTCACCACTGTGGGCAATTAATCAAATGGCGCCGTGTCGTGGATGGTGCCAAACTACTAATGGTAAGTTTAAGGTACTTGTGATCAACATCACAAGTGAAGGTAACCTTTTACCTCTTTTTGTCACTCACTGCGTTGAACTCCAATGCCATTACTTTGCAAAGGGGATCTGACTGTTTCTGCTTTTTAGTCAGTTTTAATTTTTGTTATTTAACTTTCATCTTTTGCAAGCCTGTGAGTTGCTCTTTTCGCTGTCCTCTAAATTTTGTAATGTGTTTATGCAACAGCGATAGAGACACATCGTAGATTGCATGATACACAACTCGACCTAGCTAGTGAAGTCGGGCACATACCGATACCATGGATCCCATACCGAGGAACAACGCAGTCAACCAAAGAACCCCAGCAACCAAATGCCATAGGAAACCATGAGGGATCACATCCACCCTCCTAGAGTTAGTTCCATCCTATATCATTCTCCCGTCAGCGTAGCAGTTGAGGCCATATTTGCACCCTTACCCTCATATATCGGTATGGGTTATGCAATCCATACACTCATATTAGTGTGATTTTCGAGGAGGCCTTGCACTACCTTTAAGGAAGGTGCATGATGGACATGATTTCCAATAAAGCCGAAAAGGCTTCCATTGACTCTAAAGGACAAGGCCAAGATATGGCTCAACTACTGAGGTCTAGAACCATTAGAAATCAACAGTCAAGCAGGTCGACCCCAAGAGTTCTTCTCGCTTCATGGCTGACCACAATTTTGAACAGACAAATTTGCACCTGGTAAACAGATGGTGAGAGAGCCTCTACCAGTCATTGAAAGATTTATGGAAACCATCAAAGGTATGCCTACACCATGGTTTGACATTTTGGATAAGTTGGTGAACTACTTCATATGTGGTATGTCTCCCGCTACGAGGCGCTGAAACCATAAAGGAGGAGACTTTTCTGAGTAAGCATCCCGACGAAGCCATGGATTTTTAAATTACGTGGTTGAAACTTCTAAGGGTCAGATGAGCCTAAACCCTAGAGAGAGAATTTGGAAAGGATGAGATCCACGCTAACTCCAAGGGTGACAAGCACCGCCGTAAGAAATAGACGAGCCAGATTTCAACCCTAGCAAGGAAAGCGGAGGAGCTCAAGGCAACAGCCTCCAAGAGGTGCATGCAAAGGATCAAAACCCATACGGGCCCCAATCCTTGCACCAATTTCCAATCCCCCGTACATCCAAAGAGAACCATGTCCAGGCCCCCGCAGCCAAGGATTTGATGTCGACAAACACCGTAGGACAATACACAACAATCCACGGCTCCATATGGTAATACCACAATTCCAACTGGAGGAATCACCCCAACTCCTCATGGAGACCTCAACCCCTCGCTTATGTGTACCCCCAGGCCAAACCTCGCCTTAGTTCGGGCCCCTCACAACCACACAATACCCAATATCCTCTTTCCAAAGGGAACGTCATATTGAATTCGAGTAAGGTGGTGGCAACTTTGTCGAGAACAAAAGGAATCAATGTGCAACTGCACAAAGTGATTGATACTAGGAAAAAGTATACAAACAAGAGAATAGATGGACTAGAGAGCAACTCCGAACTGTAAAATTGATAACCTGGGCGTGATTCAATCACCAAAATCAACAAGTCATTTAGTACGCGAAGAGGAGGTTTCTCTCAAACACTTCCAAATCCTGCGGAATTATGACGTCATCCACTCCGGGAATGGATGAGGTTAAGGCTATAATTACCCGTGAAGGAAAGAGGCCGACAATATGCTAAAACCCCATGAAAGAATCCACCCCAAGGAGAAGAATTGGCAGTCGAGCATACTTCCTAAAGGAGGATTCAATGAACACGCATACCACCTCCAGCTTCACAAGCAATTCTCGGGGAGGTAAGAAGAAGGCATCCTCAGCCAGCTGCATTTTGTAGTCCTGGCCAGTGAAGTGAAGGTTAACATACCTCTTTCGACATAATCAACAAGTCCCTCGCTTATGCAAAATTTCAAAGATCTTCGCACAACCCAAGAAGGATTGTAGTATCGGTGAAGAAGTTGGCATTTCTCACCGAGCAAGTCGCTGCCATAATCCAAAGCAAATAATTCCGTCAAATACAAGGATCCGTGATCTCCCACAATTTCACTAATATTGGTGGAATTGCATAGAGAAATCATCAAGCTGATTTAGGAGCCGTTGTGAACCTCATGCCGTATTCAAGATAGCTGCCAAAGCAGTCTGGTGAACTTAAACCTACCAACATCACACTCCTCATCGGGCCGATAGACGCTGAAAAACTCAAGGGATAGTTGAGATGTCTTATGAAGAGACAAATCTCTACTATCCAAAGATTTTGTGGTGCTTGACACCGAGCCAATCGCAAGTGAACCCAATCATGTGCCGCAATCATCTTAGGAAGACCATTTTCGCCACAAACAATGCAATCAATAATCGCCGGACGGAGTCGCAAATTCACTGCAACATGATCTCGAGTTAAACATCTTCATTTGAACAACAAACACGAAGTTGCTAGGAAAAATGGAAATCATTTAACTGATGAAGTTGTTTCGATTGGTCAGTGTGCAAGAAAGCAAATGTCCAGAACTGGCAGGAGAGATCACCAAGAAGATGAAGAAAGTTTAGTTCGTCACCCAACACCTACAATGTGCCAATCGCTTCAATTCAAAGCCACGCTAGGCGACCACTTCAACAATCGGGTCACCCAACACAATGGAATCAGCTCAGTTACTCGCAAAGTGGTCGAGGAGATCATTCTCCTCGACCCCTCGTAATTTTGAGATCGAACCGGTTCCTGTTTTCAAAACCGAATCATAGCCTCCATACTTTTGCATTGCCTTAATTTGGCTTAATTTTATACTTTAAATATTTAGAAAGTTTCCTAAATTAGCGCTTTGTCTTTTTTAGTAATTTTGTTTATATATTATGGTAATTTGTATTAAATTTCTAATTATAAGATTATCTAATAATTTTATCATAATCTTATTTTTTATATATTATCAATATTAAAGTCGAAATTTTTGAAGTGTAGGAGGTGTAAAGTGTACTTTAACAACAAAAAATCGCTAAAATGGCAAAAATACGGTGAAATGACTCCCTTCTGGCCAAGCTCAACTAGGCCATACAGCGGGGGAGGGGTCAGCCAAATGATCACTTTATACTCTCCTCCCCTAGCGAAAACCCCCGGTCTCGCCGCCTCACGCAGCTCCCAGCTTTCACTTCCGTCGCGTGGTTCCCCGCTTCGCTTTCATCAGCCGGGCCAAGCAATGCGACTGCAGCCACCACCAAATACTGCAAAGCCCTCCCGCCCTCGGCTGAGTCGCATGTTCCATTACACTTCCTAGCCGCGTTTATCGGGCCGCAGCATGGCCATGCCTCGACTTCCGCCTTTTACTTCGCCAAGAAGGGCTCGATCGAGCCTACTCATCACAAGACACGAGCCCTGGTTTTCACATCCTTCTCGTGGCTCGCAGCCACAGCCCTCTAGTCGACGTTGTTCCACTTCGCCTCGCCTCACTCCGCAGAGCCTCCTGCTCGTAGGATACGCAGCCTCACCGGCATTTCGAGTCAGCCCCTTTCCAAGATTTTATTTCCTTGATTACAGATGGTTCAGACTGGGGCGGTCCCATTCGTCCCAGTGAGATTCAAAGACACCCGAGAGGAGGCCCCAGCCCCGATCCCGCCCAAAGACTACATCACCTGGCCCCTCGAGGCAAGACTGAGGAATTCTCAGTGGATTTCTGCTTAAGATCAGACACTGACGGGACCCCGCGCCCCATCACCTCGTAACATTCCTGTAGGAGAGTTCGGAGGCCCAAGCTCCTCCAAGCGGGCCCGCACATCGGCCCAAAGTGAACATCATCCTTCCTCCGGCAGCCGTCACCAACACATCCGGTCGAGGCGTAATTTTATCACCCCACTGCCGCCGCCCCGAGGATTCGACGCCATCGTTGCAGGAACCCCCATTCCTCAGGAATGCGACCATCGCAGCATCGCTCCATTAGAGTTTATTGAGCCGACGCCCCGCGCCGAGGGCCGATCCCGGCTACAAAGGAGTCCACAGATTGATCGAGGATTATTCGCTTATCATTTTCATTAATTCCGAGGCAAGATATTTCACCACGAGTGGTAATCGCAGCTCTACCACTGATGACGTCTGTGAGGATCACTACCGCGTGAGCTTTAGTTCGCGATGATCAGCCATGAGTACTCGTAGCGGCCGATATTTCAGTAAATTTCGCCCGCGCATACCGCCGCCATGCAGGGTTACGTAGATTTGGCCCACTCCGCTCATCGCGAGATGGCTCTCGAGGCCAGACATCACCGCGAATCCAAAGATTTTACGAGACAGCTTCCGCCATGCCGATCGACCATCTATTTCAGACAGTGCTTATTCCCTTCCGCAAAGATTATGTGCAGAGGAGGGGAGCCATTCTGAGGCTCTTACCTGGATTCTTGGGATTTCTGTTCGGGCCTTGAAATGCGATGGCTTTCTTTTCGCAGCTCATGAGAAGATCCACAAGTGGCGACTAAGACTTGAGCAGCAGAGAGCATTCCACTCACCGGGCGAGACTCCTATGCCGTGCTCCTCGAAAGCATATGGGATTCCCAGAGGAGCCCAGGATTGAGATGAGGGGGCTCGATGCCCCCCGGGTCACGGCGTTGAACTGGCGATGACTATGCCCGTGATCTTCCACCTACGACCACGTGGACTGTGTGATGAGGGGCACGCCCGGTCAAGAGGCCGAGGACCACCATGCACATGATATAATTCCGCCCTAAGCCCGAGAGATACAAAGAGAGTCCGCTCCACAGATATCACCTTCATCCCTCCTCCACAGACTACATCAACAGCCTCGCAGCTATAGATACTCCCACCCATCCTATTCAAGACACCATTCACGGAGTACGTATCATGCCCAGAGAGATACCGTGTGACGGATGCTATCCTGCAGACACTAGCAGCTCAACACAGTACTTCAAAGATGCGTACCCCAGATCAAAGGTCGACCCGCCGCTGGCTCTACGCCCAGCCAGATCATGACGCGATCCGGGGTCTTCCTCGCGGTCCTCCGATCGCAGAGAGGAGCCCACCGCTGCACGCCGCCTCGGGATGCCTCTGTACCGCAGCCAGCCAGCCTCAGCCCACACCACCAGCCTCACCGACAACAAAGTGAGGTGGTTAGGTTTCTTTATGATTTTTCAGATAGTTATCAGCTTTACTAACTCATCGATTTTGATTAAAGATTTATGTATTAGCCACAAGAAAGATATTTTTGTGTTTAGCTTCAGATGCATGTATTTCAGCGCTTATTTTGTGGCTATATCAAAAGCTATTCAAGATATATACATAGACTTTGCATATCATGTTTTGTGCCTTTCCATGTAAGTGATTTTCTTTCAATCGAACAACTGGAATTGCTTCAAATCGACAATCAATCGCTATGTCGGGAAATTGAAATCACCGTTGTCACCTCTTTATGTTAACGAATTCCATGTTTGAATTAATTTTCGTCGATTGAAGTTCTAGTACGCCACTCAATGTTTTCTCCTTAGGCTAATCTGGCTAACACTACACTTTGATTATTTCAACAGTCATGAACTTGCTTTGAGCTCTTTCTCGCTGCATAGCCGCCAGTATGTTGACAACCTAGGATAGTTTCTCAGGTTACCCATACATGAAGACCAATGTCATTCTTCCCAAAAAGGAAAAGAAAGAAAAGAAAATATAGTACAGCAAAAAGAAAAATAAAAACGTGAAGTTTTTGGCCTCTCAAACCCAGCACTATCCGAGGGGTGTATGGCGAAAGCTCAAGCCCGATGCCCCAAGCCTTAATTGGTCAGGAGTCACGATTTAGTGTCTTCTACAAGGATAGGTAGAGTTCAACGAATTGTAAAAAAAGTGTTGATTTTCGGCTTGGTCTGAGTCCCGGTGAAGCCTTGAAGAGTTTGTGGTCAAAGTGATCCCCTTTGACTCGATGCCCTAAACCTTTAATTGGTTGGGAGTCACCTGCGGACCCCGCCACCACTCGTGAAGTCGACTTTAAGCATTGCATCCCACAAAGTTGTAGTCAATAAAGAAAGAAGTGCAACTATCCCATCTAGTTGTTTAACAAATCTAAGGCCGCCAGTTGCTAGGTCAGAGGGACAAATTTTGCAATTTATTGGCGAATCAAGTTATATAAAGAACCATTAGGACTTAGGTGGAAACGCCAGAAATCATGAACCGAAGATCACCTGGCACTCTGTTCTTGTATAGTTTTGGCTCTTAAGGCCTGCTTTTCAAACTTTGATGTCAATTTTTCACTTTAAAGGCAAATGCTTATATGTACAGGCACTTTTTGAATCATAACCTTTAAAAATCACTACATGCATCTCCTTTTTGTTTTTGCATTGTTATGCATCAGCAAGTAAATCGCTTCTAGTCATTGGGGGGGTGGATTAATGCCCAAAAGGCAATTTTGAACCCTATATTAGATAGGTTTTATGTTACAAGATTAATCATGTCATTTATACCAATTGAAGTGTTCAAGTCTTCTTAAGAGCACTTATGCCATTTTAGAGAGTATTGGGTCAAGCTTGTGCTTCAAGACTTTAGAAATTCAATATCTGGATGTATGATGAATCATGGAAGTTTGAACTCAAGTGTCACCACCAACCACCTCAAGAATCAATGAAAATCAAGGCAGCTAAGAAAAAAATTGATGCAAAGAGGAAGATGCGAGGCAAAGGTGCTGAAAATCACAAACCATCACTAAGTGCTTCACGTAAAATTCTTACTGGATTGCAAAATTTCGGCAGTTTAGCTTAAAATTTCGCAAGTTCAAATAAACGGTGTGGATTTTCGCTAGACACCGTGGTTTTCGCTAGGCATTCGCTCCTAGCGAAATTTCATGATTTCACATCATTTAAAAATTCTCGCTGTTAGCGAAATTTCGCTACCAGCGAAATTCAAGCCAAGCCTTAGCTTAGTCTTCTATTTTCGCTATGTCAGGATTTCGCTACTTCCAGCTAAAATCTTCATCCTAGCTAAATTACGTCTCGCCATGTTTTTGTATCACGCCAACCGACTTCAAATTTGGTGTATTACTTGTCCTTTAACTTAGCCAAATTTGCAGCTTTTTGGTATTTTCATGTATCGAGGTGGCCTATATAAACCCCCTCTTTTGTAATAAATATAGAATTTTTGGGGAAGCAATAATTGTGGAGAGAAGAATTTGTAAGTTTTCATTTTGTAACAAAGTCTCGTATTTCAGTTAGGGGTTTTATTTTCCTCTTCTCTCTCCTCTTTCCCTTACTTTCTAGCCGCCAACACCCCCTCTCGAGGATGACAACTCAAGAGATGCTTGGCTAAGCCTCCTTTCTTGGAAGAGTAAGGAAGCTAGCTTAACAGGGCATATGCATGTTGTCCTCTCAGATCAAAGTCACGTGCATCAGATTTATATTCCCTATCTTTCAAATTAGGTTGAATAGCTTTGAATGTTATTGATTCGCTAATACTTCCATGCTAGATACAAAGGTATACTTATTGTTGGGATGCACTGCGGGTTCATTGTGATGGTCTTTACGAGCCTTCAAATGATATTTAATGCTGTGGTTTCAAACTCCGAAAAAGGGCCATAGCTGCATGCTACCTCGTGGCCGACTAAATGAGCTGGGCAGCTGTGGTGAGGTTTGCTAGTTAAACATAGATCCAAGTATGCCGTGACTATAGGTTGCTTGTCATAACGCGAGGATAAAAACCCCGAGGGACACTATGATATTTGTCTCTAATCTCATCAAGTTAGTGACCTAAATCTTCAAAGTTAACTTTTCACATCAGTACGCTGCACCCTATACTTAACCTATCCCACTCGTTTTCACAATCAAAAGCCCAATAAAAGTTTACTTTACATACTCATATGTTCACATTCCTTTTGGTATGAAAGTCTATCCCCAGTCATCTGATCAATAAGAAATCAGTGAAGCTCTGGTCCGCCCAAATAGGTGGAAATCTGGAAATGTACAATGGGGGCTATGGGTCTTAGTGTTATTTGTCGCCATCAACAACCCAACCCGTCGGCAATATTGAAAGAGTAATATAAATCGGTTGAAGGCCCTATCTCCCGCCGGATCCCATCCAGACGCGGAACATTATTCTCATCATTAATAATGTGCACTGGACAGCTTTATTTCAAGGTATTAAAATTCTGAGATATATAGAAAAGGTTGAGCCACTCGTAAGTCCCACGTCCACAAACTTCCAAATCTCGTACATGTCCCTCGATAACCTGGGTCACAGTATTTATCCATTTGATTTAAAAACTTCATTTCCAACTGCATATTTCTCTCTTCACATGAATGCTATCACAAAAGTCCGATTTCAATAACAAGACTGAGACTGACAAAGATAATGTCATTTAAATGGTTTCAAGTCTTCATTCGAAAGACGTTTAAGAAATATCTCAAAACTAACATCAATAACGTTATTTAATAGTAACTTAAAGATATCGACTTCTTAATCAAGAGTAATTGCTCACCACACACACAGAGTCCGCCCACTGGGAGCAGAGTGTGAGGAAGATAGTACTGCAAACAATCCCATCAGAATTCAATTTCCACAGTAATTATAGGGTTTCACCCAAAGCAACAGTTTCAGGACAAAGTGCGACTCATCATGGTTTAAGACATCCGGGTCTGGTAGCACCATGGTCAAGCTCTGATAAATACAAGGTTTTATGCTAAGTCCTCAGATCCAAGAGGAAAAGAAACAACAACAATACTAAGTTTTATTTGGTAATATTCATTGATATTCGCCAGAATTCTACTGGGTATGATCGACACCATAGAGGAAGATAGAATGAAGATATCTCGTCATGGTGCCAGCCAATGGATGGGAGTAGGCATAATCGGAACTCCACACCCATCGATTCAAAATGCGCAAGACAACCTCGAATGTGGTCCGCGAAACTGGCACCAGAAACGTCGGTGCCAAATTTAGAAAAATGTCAAAACAAAAAGAGCAAAAGTGAGGTCACGCAGACTGATAACTGACCAACTACTATCAACATACCCTTCACGCCCCGCATGACCATTGTCGACGCTGGCCATCCCGTGCATGGATGTCATTGCTCCTGCGATGCTCTTCAAGTACCATCGAACTCTCATGTACGCCTCAACGTGGAGAAAACAACCTTTATCACCCCACACAGACTCTTCTGCTATAATGTAATGCCGTTTGGGTTAAAGATGCCATGGCAACTTATCAAAGACTGGTGACCAAGATGTTTAGACCACTACTAGGTAAAACCATGAAGGTCTATATTGATGATATGTTGGTAAAGTCAAAAGAGCGCTCGAACCACACTACGCACCTACAAGAAGCTTTCAACCTCCTTAGAGCATACGTCATGAAACTCAACCCCTTGCACGCCCGGTCGTTGTCGACCGACCTTAGGTTTCCATGGTGACCCAGAGAGGGATAGAAGCCAACCCCCGCCAAATTTTAAGGCCATTTTGAAATCCCTCGCTCCCGCCCCGAGAAAAGCGGTATAAAGAAATCGACCAACCTGCTACCGCCCAGTGATCTCGCCATTTCTCCGCTCAATCGACCGCCCAGCCATTTTCCCACCCCCGCGGCCAACCGCCTGATGGAAATTGAAGAGTGCGGATCGTGCCCTTGTAGCAATCAAACATTATCTAGCGTTGAACCCCCGTTCTCAAGCAATTCGCCGCGAGACACTCTTCATGTATTTAGCATTTTAGGATGTCGTAGTAAGCACTGTCCTGTTCAAAGAAGTTGAGGATGGAAGGCAGAGGCCAGTGTTCTTCGTCATCAAGTCCTTAGCCGATGTAGAAACCAGATACAACCACCTTGAGCAGGCCACTTTAGCTCTCTGGATAGTAGCCAAGAAACTTCGCACGTACTTTCAAGTACACCCCATTATGTTGCTGACTAACCTTCCCTTCGGCCACTATTCAAGGTGTCGACTTATCTAGGAGCACGGCTCACTCAAGTAATCAATCCAAGCAAATACTTCAGATCTTGTATAAGCCAAGGTTAGCTAAGAAGACAGCTCTAGCAGACCCAAACAAATTCCCCAACCGAAACATGCCCTGATGGGGCTTTGAATTTGGGGGACCCACGGTGCATTTCCGGCGCTCCCGACACCGTGAGCGCTCGATTACCTATAATTCAAAATCTCGAAAGGATTTTGATCGAACAAGCAATCCGACTGCTTCACAATGAATCAGAATATGAAGCCATCTCTAGCCTGGATTGAATCAAGTAAATTTTACATTATTAGTTGATAAGCTCATAATTCGAAGTAATTCCTAATTGGTGGTGGGGCAGGTAAACGTAGAATATGTGTCCCGGGATCCCCAAATGGCGAAGTATGTAACTATGGTTAAACAACGCTTGGGTAGCTTTTAAGCTTGGAAGCTGTGAGCACATTTCCGATCGCAATGAAAGGTATCGCCAAATTGTGGTCGCATCTCTACCATAATAAACAAAAAGCAACAACGCATATTTCGCCCCATCCGTTAATACCGATTCCTCGATAGCCAATGTCTGGGTAATCCAGGTGGGCGAAACCTCCCCTTCCTGGATGGACCCCATAACACAGGATATCAACACGGGAGAACTCCTTAACGAGAAGGACAAGGCTCACAAGATCCGAATCCAGTAGGCCATATTTTCCTTTATCGATGGGCAATTGCCAAACGATCCCCTCGGACGGCTATATTCAAATGCTTAACTACTAACAGTAATAAGAGTGTGTTAGCCAAATCAAGACTTAAGGGATATGTGGCAAACCATCCAAAGAAACTCGGCACATGTGAGCCACACAATGTGGTATTATCAATAACCATGAAGTCCGACGCAACTGACACGTGAAAAATGTGACTCAGCTAACAAAGAGGCTCCTTCTCGTATTAAGATCGTAGGCTCAAGACTTGGTATCCATCTCCAACCCTTGGCCTTTCGCTCAATGGGGAATTGACATAGTAGAACCACTCCCTACAAATTCCTACTTAGAAGAAGTCATGTTGCTAATATTATCCACTAATTACTTGAAGAAATGGATGTAGGCTGAGGCTTCTCATCAATTAAAGATAAGGATGTCACCACTTATCTAGAAGAATATCATTTGCCTGCCTGCAAGATTCCCCTACAACCCATTCTATAATGGGCCCAAATTTGATAGCCAAGTCTACAAAAACTTATGCTAGGAATTGAAAATAAAGAACTTATAATCTGTGTCTCCCTGTATTCGCAAATCAATCCAACAGAGGCTTCCAACAAAACCCTATTGACTCGCCTCATAAAGAAACGGTCGATGCGTACTTAAAGGCAAACGCGTGGATCGAACTTCCCAGGTCCTTTCGAGCTTATAACGACACCAAGAACCAACCTATATCTCCCTTCACACTTACCTATGGGATGGAAGTTATAATCCCTACAGAAATTGATATGCCTACACTCTGAACGGATATGCCTGAACAGTTGAGTACAGAATCCATAATCGCGACTCCAGACACGCATAAATGAATCAAGGCGAGACAAAGAAATCAGGATGAGTAACATCCTACCATCACGGCTGGCAAATCTATACAATGTACATCGTGAAACCCCGAGTGTTCCCGCAAGGGATTGCCCAAGGAAAGTCTTCGAAAACATAACTGATCTAGTGGCAAGAAATTTTCAGGCCAATTGGGAAGGGCCATATATCAGGAATACGAGCCTGAATCGATCATATGCTTTGCATAAGTCGACGGAACACTTTGTACCTAGAATGTAATGCCGCACCTCAAAAGGTACTATCAATAAAAAAGATGTATCTCTACTCTTTAATCAGATTTCATCATAGAAATTTTAATTTCTAGTCCCTACGGAGCCAGAAAAGTCGACGCCCTCGTCTCGAATCTAATACGGTCGATGCCCCACCGGTTCATTCCTGTCCCACAGCACCATAGGAGTTCGATCGTCCCGTCTTCACCTTCAAGATGGTCGATGCCCACCGGCTATCTCTAAGCCCGGTGATGGCGCTAGAAAGTCGACGGTCCGGTCCTACCAAAGAATACCGATGCTCAAATCGGGCCAAATTCAAACCGGTGGATGGCGCTATGTCAATGTCCGCCCGTACCCCAAGAGGATTGATGCTCACCGCTCACCAGTCCCGGAATGGTTAATGCCTCACCCGCTCAAGATGGTCGATGCCCACCGCTCAATCCAAAGTCCGGAACGGCTGACGCCTCACCGGCTCAATCCAAAGTCCGAGAACGGTTGATCCCTTATCCGGCCCAATATGGTTGATGCCCTGCTGGTTTAATTTAAAGTCCAGGTAAGGTTGATATCCTATCCGACCTAAAGATGGCTTCGATGCCTCACGGGTTCAATTTAAAGTCCAAGTAGTTAATGACCCATCCCACCAAGACATGTCGATGTCCCGTCGGGCTTAACTAAAGTTCGCAAGATCGATTGTCCCACTAGGCTTAATCTCGCCTGGATGCCCCGGCTGGTATCGCAGCCCGCATAGGAAGAGCAAATGAACCAACAGTGGAACGATCGCCAAACCCGGATCACACCCTACCATTACACATCGGTGCCACCCGACTAAACAAAACCGAACTACTCGATTCAAAAGAGAGTCACCAGTCGCCAAATAACACACGCTTCATTAAGTCTAGTTACACTATATCAAAATGTTTCGGTATAGAATGGGGGAAAGTGAGCAAGGCTCTAAAAACCAAGCGTAGGGAACAATCCTCCTAACCTGGCCAGAGACATCTGGGCTCCTCCTTTTCCCCGCTACTCCTGCATGTGAGTCGGATTGTCACCTACTTTAGCCCCGGAGGTAGAGGAGTGCTTAACCCCCTCGCTAATGCCCGCCTCTAGAGCGATAGAAGCCTAATGTTAAATAACACCCGGTGGCATCGAGGATTAATAAAGAACTCCGGGAGGGTAATGGCTTGACGTGTTTCAGTATCTCCGCATTCCTCAACCGAGTCTAAATTCTCACGCTGGAAGGCCATGTTCTAGATGGCGTGAATCGCCATGCAAACATATTAAGGATAGGACAATAACTAAGAATTAATGCTTAGAACATGACATAAATTACTTATAAACTTATTAGTTCTCATTGACAAGTAAAGTCAGAATCGCGAACCCGCATCCTATCTTCAATCATTTTGCCTTGAGATTCTTTAATAGTACCAAAGCAGGACTGAGACTGGGTCACTTTTGCTCTCCAAATGAATGCAGCTGCATGCAGCACTCCTGCATCACCAGCATACTCATAAACGTCCGTCAAGATTCGCCCGATCAAAGTGGCCTCCACCGAGCCGATGGTCTCATGGGCGCCTTCCGCCGGAACCCATACCCTTCCATAGGAGCTCAGCCATAAGGAGGAAGATACGACTTAGTAACATCCGATTAGGGAAGGCGCCTCCTAAGCCCGCCTGCAGAGCAGCCGGCCCATCCATCACAACAAACGCTCAGAGGATGGGACACTCGGATCGGCCCTCGGAGCCGGTGAAAGCCTCCCGGAGCCTGCCACGCGACGCTTCCGGAGCCGGCTCTCGTCATTCAAACCCATTTAAGGCGAACCCGAGATGACAATTCTCCGGTCTCGCACCCCCCGAACCCCCTTTCATCGAAATGAGACTAACCCATTCCCGCCACTCTGTGGATGACATCAAATTCTCTCACTGCCAGCATCTCTAGCTCGCTTTTGAGCAACAAAGTTATGAATCAAATTAAACATCCCGCCCTCTTCCTCTTCTTTCTTCCCAACCGGGACTAATCGGATACGTGGAGGAACCTAGCGGATCAAGCCCTCTCCACCTCGTCTCTAGAAACGCCATACCGAGCGTCCCCTTCCTTCTCTTCGTTCTAAAGCGTGATGGGAGCCCTTTCTTCTGTGGAAGTCACTCCAACCTGGCCACTCCATTTCACCCGCCTGCATGCCCCCGTGAGCCGTAATCCTCTCTGCCAGAGGAAGGCCGTGGGGCCAGTCGCAGTGTCGATCACCATTCTGACGCTCACTCCTCGCTCTTCGCCCTCGGGCCGGAGATGAACCACCGATTAAGTTCAAGGTCCGCAAAGAACGGCGCTCACCTTCCACAAATTTTGAGGGTGTAGGGCAAGAAAATTATCAGACGCCGTATGAGCATTTTGGTGGCAATTAAACATGCAAGTTCTTCATCAGAAGAAGGACTTTGGGTATTTTCCAAGCCCCATCGTAAATTTAACAACCTCTGATTTTTTCAAAATCGCTTTCTCCACCCAATGCACCGCCTGCCCCCTCCCGCCTCCCTCGTGCAACAACCCACAATAATGAAACACGATACAAACGGGCATATGAAAAATACACCGAAAGAGGCTGCCCCGCTACTTGTACACACTCTTCTGGAAAAACATTACACTTGTTTACATTTGAACTAAGGTCGTGGAACCGGGCTGTCTCATCCTGCTGTCCCCGCCCAAGATCACACCCTTCGCCTTGGGCCTAAAGTAGCCTGTGAGTCCTAACACTGCACCCGGGGCTCGGGCCGACACGTGATATCCGCCACCAAGGCTTACCCTCAAGGTATAAGCAAACAAACCTTCACTCACGAAAGATCAAGTCGCAAAGAAGGCTTAAAGACACAAGACCCAATCGAATCCTACCGACGCTTTCGTGCGGAATAAGGTCGCATGCCCCGTAAAAATATGAATCATGGACTGTAGACAGATGGGAAGCTGGCTCACCGCTACTGCCTTCCTTGATAAAAACACCACGCTGTATTCTTTGTCTACGCAGCCACAGCTCCTTCGACAAAGATCACATCAATGTCATCGAATTTGATAATAAGCCCCAACCTCCATGTGATAAAAGAGGAGATGATGTCGCTTATAGAAGGCATCCTTCGGCGCCCTCTCGCCATGCATCCGACAAACACGGTGGTCTTTCCGACTTCTTGCCATTCTACAAGCGCATACAAAAAGGAGGGTAGAGAAGAAAAAGGTTAAAAACGAAAATCACCCCCAAGCCTGATACACAAAATGCTAAAGGAAAAACACATTCAAACCCACCAAACCCGGTGGATCTGCCCGCCAACAGCCCCGCGACACTCCCTCTATCTCGCTTTCATCGGAAGCCATAGAAATCGAACCCAACAACCAAACGTAAATAAATGGTTTACCCGGAAATGGTGCGCACGCCGGACGAACGATTCGCCAAAGCACGCAGTTGTCACACCGTGCAGTGTCCGTGAGAAAATCTCGAAAGCAAGAGGGAAACAGATAACCAAGAAGAAACAAGTATAGGAACCGTGAATCAAATGATGGCTCCCTTTATATTATGTTCAGGCCTCGCGACATTAAAAATGCACCGCGACTCATCACCTTCACGACCAATTTGACCTCGCGACGCTTCGCTACTGGGGTGGTATAGTAAATGAACGCTGGCTAAAGCCAGGCCCCTAGACACTTAACATACGTGTTTGCACCCACAAATTCATGTTACTCCTTGGGATCATTCATTTTGAAGGTGACAAATACCATACCTCGGCCATAAGACTCACCTACATTAGCCGATTCGGGAAGCATGAGAACAATGTGTGTAGGAACGTGAAAATTTCAGAAATGTAAATTCATTAATTACACCAAAGGGCGTTCATAATTACACAACAACGCTTATAACAAAGTGATCATACTATGATTACATGATCCATCCGGACCAAATACAGAGGCTTAAAAAGAGGAAAAAATAGGCGCAGAGGCCAAGAAAGAAGAAAGAGTTGAAGCAGAGGCTAGGAAATAAGGTCCTATGGAAGGTGGAGAGGAACACAAAGAGCCCCGTTGATTTGGGACGGGGTGTTCTTGGCTGCAGAGGATTCCATTCCAATTTTTGAACCACCCAAAGGCACAACAACGCAAAGAGGCACATAAGGAGATATGCAAAGTTCGAAAATATTCTCCAAAATGTAAATTAGCACTTCCCACTTAGTCCTCGCAACTTCTACCGATCCATAGTCAAGATCACGCCCAAGCTCACTCTCGTAAGCCTCTTCCATGAAGCCATCATAAGAATACAACACCTATGAATGTAAACCGACAACCCAGCCATATTCACCCACCGTGGAATTCGCACCAACCGCAGGCGCCAAAGCGAATCCGCCACCTCAAGCCTCTTCTTATGAGACCCCCAAGCTCATGAGAGCCCTAAAGAGTCGCATTAAATGCAACCCCTAAAATAGGAAATTCACCTCCTGCACGCGCACATCGAACACCCCAAAGATTAACGGTCCACCGACTTCACATCGTGCAAGTCCCAAACATTATATTTTCTCAACCGGGGAAGAATAAATTCTCCCTAGTCGGAAAATGAAGTATCAAGGGTACCATGGGCTTCGCCCACCCTGAAATTAACAGCCCCAAGCAGACTGAAACCCACAATATAATGGTCTAGTCTACGGGCCCAATCATCTTCATTTACAAGCCAGACCCAAACATACCTCCCCAGCCGGACAGGAGACATAACGCCTTGGTACAACCTCTTGGCCCCGATGGTCATCTCACAGCAACACCGACCTCTCAAATTTCTGAACGAGTATCCACCCATGAGTCACACACGTAACCACCCTGAGGGCGGTCAAACGCTTCTTGGAGCAGAAGATGCAGGCAATTTGGCTATCAAAAGGGAAGAACAGGTCATAACGCATGAACAAAGCGCCACCTTTCCCTTCCGAAATCATCTACTTCCCATGAAAAGTGGACCACCACCCTTCTCCTTAAAGGAAGAGGGAATGACACCAAAGAAGGTACGACATTCTTTACTAAAAAAGATGGATTCTTTCACTCTCCAGATTCCCTGATCTGACTTAGGCATCGGGAGAGGCGTGACGACCACCGGCTTTCTGTTTCTTGTTTTAAGTGTACATACGACAAGTTGATGTCTGCCATCCAATGACTCGTAAATTTCAAGAGAGACTACACTATTCAAGAGGTTCCACCGATGTATCAAGGTTATGACGAGGAGGCCCATGGGGCTCCACTGCCAGAGGCCCGATGGTGCCACCTGGGTTAACTCTTGTCAGCTTAAGAACCTTTTGGTTTATGGTTTTTCCGATGGGTGCCTCCTAATTTTGTCGTCCCATCTGCCGCTGACAAAGACTTCTATGTGCTACTTGGTTTCGACACCAGTATCGCGATTGCCCTAATTCACCCGTTTCCCATTTACACTTGCTAGGTCTAGAAAGTTGGTTCCTTAGCTTGCGGTTTCATTACCCAAGGGACATGAGCAACAACCCCTTCACTTGCCCCTTGACCATGGTGATGGGATGGCTGGACTGCGCCGCAAGGTCACTAATGTGTCGCTGCGGGTCGAAATGTGTTCGTTTCAATTATTCGCTAGGGCAAAATGGGCTAAGAAGAAGAATGATTGTGGACGTGTTC
Source organism: Tetrastigma voinierianum (assembly GCA_016808115.1). NCBI lineage: Eukaryota > Viridiplantae > Streptophyta > Magnoliopsida > Vitales > Vitaceae > Tetrastigma > Tetrastigma voinierianum. The sequence continues at coordinate 44,560 of JAEQBH010005907.1, read as the reverse complement.
GCGCTCCTATGGGCCGCGCTTCGGTCCGTCCACGTGGCAGCTAGGTTGTTGGTTTGTTTTTCGAAGCCCCTCGACGGGACGCCATTGAGCGGCGATGCTCTCCGATTGCCACCTATTTTTTATTTATTTTTTTAAGGAGCTATTTGCTCCTCTCATTTTTTACTCAAATTATTTTCTCACTGTCGTCTCCCGTCTTGATCTTCTCTTAGCGTTAGCGACTCCTGTTTTGGTGTTCCGAGTCTCTTGTGGTTCTCCCGTCTGCCGCATGCAAGGTTGGCGCTCTTCCTTTTATTCGCGTTGTGTTTTATTCCTTGTTTTTCATATTTAGTTGTTTCTCAGTTTGTGTCGACTAAGCGGTTACGGGTGGTGGTGGCCGCTTTACTTCATGTGTAAATAATATACGTGTGTTTTTATTTGGTGTTTTTTTAAGAGAAAGTTGAGGCATAGGGGCTTAGCGACCGCTCTTGCGTCCCTACCGGACATGTGGGCTTTTCCCATTTCGCTCGTTACCTTCGATTCTAACACCCCGTTTACATCTCTCATTTATAGATTTCGGAGAACAGGTGATTTACACCCCTTCGCCGCAAGTACTCGCTTCTTACGATTTATGATCCTCTACAGAGTCTAAATCCGGGGTGTCGTCTAGCTTTGACTTTAGTTAGGAAAGGAAGTAAGATGCTCTGCGGCCTGATGGAGCTTAGCGGAGGTCCCTATGACCATAGCGTGTGGGTCTCTTTAGAGGTGCGGCATCCTCGAGGGCTTGAGCAAAGGGCCGAAAAATTTAGGCAGGACTACTCGCTCCCAGGTGGGATCGGTGTTGAAATTCCTGTCAACCCTATGGAAGTGGAGGACATGGCTTATTCACTCGGGGTTTCTAACCTAGCTTACTGATAGGAGGCTCATTTTTGGGTGGGCCTACACTTCCCCCTTCCGACCCTAGTTTATCAATTCTTCTATTATACACGTATTCATCAATGGATACTCATGCAAACGCGATCCGCTTATTGCTGGGGAGTGTCGGCTCTCAATTTTGTTCATTGATTTAGCCTTGGTATGGAGGAGATTTTCTTCCTCTATAATATGAAGCGGGTCGAGGAAGGGAAGTTCTCCTTTAATGTGAAGAAGAGCACCCGATAACTCTTTCTTTCCTTGTCGAACACCCACAAGGGGGATCCTCTTTGCAATGGGAGTAGTTGGGGTTGTCACAACGACCCCGAGCTTTCCCTGTACCCTATTAACTTATCCCGGGAGCAACCAAATATCCTTTCCCCCCGACTGCTCTTTCTGCCTTCGTTAATGTTTAGTTGCTATCTTTTGTGCTCGTTTTAGTTGCTTAGTTTTTTCTACTTTGTTCAGACAAGGGAGATTAGAGGAGACGGGTTGAGTGGCTGCCACTTAGGAAGTTCGATCAGGTGCAGCTCTCTCTACCTCTCTTGGCAAGCTCCCGTAATTATAATGCACTACTTACCAAAGAGAATTTTCTAGGTATTTTCCAGCATCTCGACAAATTTTCTCGTCAGGTTCTACCCCGGTTGAAGTCTACTAGCTGCAATTTTGAACGAAAGTGCACAAGGTGTATAAGCACCTTGATGGCGTTTTAGGGAAACCGAGGGGGTTCAAGAGCAGAGGGCGGCGGGAGTAGGCCTTCGCAAGGGTCCTACCCTTGGAGCTAAGCAGGAAAAAAGGAGAAGGGAGGAAGATTAGTCTTGAAAGCATCAGAAGATGAGAAAGAAGCTCGTTTGAAACCGACTGTTTTGGAGTTTGATTTTACTGATGAGGAGGCGCGCTATCGGCTTCATCGACTGGTTCCTACCTTGATGTGGCTACCAAATGATTGAGGTGACAGGGTCCAGTTCATGGTGGAGTTGCTACTGATGCGTTGGTGGCCGAGGTTGCCTTTCCTGTATCCTTGGAGGTGATTCCCTCTCCTGCCAATGGGGAGGGTGCTGTCTTTCCCACTAGTGGGCCAGCTGGCGCTGTTACCAGGGGTCCTGTGCCTATTCCTTGTGGCTTTCCCTGTGTGAATCCTCTGGCTCCTGATGCTCTACCTCTTCTGTTTAGTTGTGAGGTAGACATGAGGCGGATTGATAAGGTAGTGATCTAGTGACATGGGCTTTGAGGAGCTCAAATCTCGGGTCAGTATATTCTGTTTTTTTGTTTCCGTCTTGTTATCTCCTTCTTACCTCACTTTTCCTTATTGTTTCTTGCTTCGGTCTTTTGCGACCTTTGTCGAGATGTGGAGTCAGATCGATATTGGCTAACGTGCCAAGAAGGAGGTTATGGCTTTATGGGATAAGTTGAAGGGGAGCGAGAGCTTGGTGGCGGCTACAATTGAGTTTCCTAGAGTAGAAGCCTGAAGGAAGAACTGGCGAGTTCTTCCCGGCTGCTTGCTAAGGCTCGAGAGAAATTCCTAGCCCAATAAGCCCTTGTTGAGAAGCGCCGAGAGGAAAGGGAGAAGGCCTTGAGGAGCTTCGCGTCCAGCTTAACGCCGATCACGAGAAAGAGTTAGAGGAGACTAATAAGGAATTTCAAGCTCAATTGAATGCGTTCTTGATGAGTCTTAAACTCATCTATTTTTAATCCATTTTTCTGGCTTGTTTTTAGTATTTTCAGAGATGTTTTAATGCCAAATTATGGAATAATTACAAACTTTGTGTTTTGCAGGAGTTAATTCAAAAGGAGAGATTTTGAAGAAGAAATAAGAGAAAAACAAAGAATCGCAAAGAAATATGTCGCGACAAACGTCTAAGCAAATGGCTAGAGGACTGTGTCGCAACAATATTTTTTTTGTCGCAACACAAGATTTAAAAAAATTGGCAGATGAGCTATGTCACAACAAAAGATATATTATCGTGATGTAAATGGAAGTTAAGTCACCGAGACAAAGATCGCCATGTCATGGCATAACGAAAACACCGTATGAAGAATCTATGTCATGGCGTAATTTACTCACATGACACTAACTCTTGCAACATGGAAGAGCTGGTTGAGAAAGAAGAGAGCACTAAAAGAAGAAGTTCAGTTGCGATAAAAAAATTTATGTCGCGACAAATGATGCTTACTTGTTGAACTAGCCTGGTCATAACAAAGAAACCCAACGTTGCAACATACTTCAAGCTGAGGAAATAAGTCTATGTCGCGACATGGATCTTAATGTCGCAACACGTAACTAAATCGAACAGTAGAGGAAACAAGTGCCGACACACTTTTCTCTCGTCGCAAATATTTCAACACACGTAAAGGAAGTTTTGTCACGCACATAACAAACTAGGGTCGCGATGTTCCATTAAGTCAACACAAAAGATTCTTGTTATGACAAGAAAATTGGGTCGTCAGCAAAAATTGACAACACCAAGAAGTCATGTTGCAACATCAGAACAAAGCTACAACAAGAAGTCAAGCTCATTGAAAATGCCTCCACGCACGCAGTTTCTGTGTCACAATAGAAATAATACGTATAATACAAGACAAGAAAGCAGTAAATATACAATCAACGTAGTCCCTGCCGCGACATGAAACTGGTCGCGACACCAATCGCGTGAGCCGTGACCGAAATCAGGTTAAGCACATGATTATCGATGTCGGGTGGATACAACCCGCTTGAAAGTAATGTGAAGGTAAAAATTGTCGTGGATAAAGGAAACTTCTTTACGCGACAGAGTTATCATATTGAAAGAAAGAAGATTTGTCACAACAAAAATACGTTGTCGCAACTACAAGAAGGAGCACAAGATCTTCAAGTCCCGATTGTGATGATCAGACATTTCTTCAACAAAGACCGCAGAATAGCATATACTTAATCCTATCGCGACATTGTTCCCTGTGTCAAGGATGTGCAGGCTTAAATACAATATAACATGATTCATTATAACACTTTAAAGTGTGGCCCAAACTTTGTGGCTCTATAAATAAAATGATTATGAAAAGCTAGTAGTTAGTCACCATCTACTTAACTAGAGTACTGTGAGCCGAGGGACTTCTTTGTATTATATTTTTCTTTTCTTTTCTTTTTATTTTTTTCTTTTCTTCGTGAGATTAGATTTGGAGTAGGTCTCCGCTTTTAATTTATTTATCGGATTCAAAAACAAGAAATTGTTCGTAAGTTTTGAAGTTGAAATTAAATGCTAAATTCATTTACGATTACCGTTTGAATTAATGAACTTCTGCATAAAAGCTATAAATCATTTCTTCCGCTTGATTGCGCTTACAAAGTGGAATTTTCTCGATCAAGATTTCAGCGGTATACTGTGAATCCGGGGCCGGGGCAAAAACATAAATCTCCTACGAAAGATCTTAACGTTAGCTTATGGTATTTTCTCTCGCGATAATGAGAAGAAAATTTCCCGAAGTTAAAATTTGAATTTATTCTGAATATGTTGTTCTTGAAATTAATTGTTCCTAATTTTAGTAGCTATACCCACATGAAAGGAATATTTGCCCGGCTTTACTCCTGCTAGGAGGGCCCTCTCAGTGACACAGAGATGGAGATTCTGAGAGCAGACCATTTACTTCGCATGCTGCATCAATATTGAAGAATTAATGAGTTTTGAAAGCGTGATTCGTGCCAAGAGGTGCAAATTTTAATCAACAAAATTTATATCCTAAATTCCTCCTACCGTCGTAGCAAAGCTATCAAGATAGCGCCTCTAGTCGAACACAGACGGGTTTTCTTCTCACAAAATGATTTGCAATCGCTCAAGATGGTGAATTTGTTTTGGATTATGGGATTTTGGTAAAAACAATGGAGAATTGGTGGTTTGCTGCCGGAAAATAAAATGAAGAAAAATAAGAAAAAGAACTCAAGCTGGGCTAATGGGGTTTGAGGTCCTAAGGTGAACGAGGTCCTGTCCTTTTTCTTGCGCTGGGAGGATGACTCTATAGTCATTTCCGTGAATCGGATCTCTTCATTTGGCCTTAAAATCGAACCCTTATAATTTTTTCTTTCAAAAATGGCATTTAATGAGCACAGCATGCTCCCGCATTGAGAACACACTCCTAAACCTACCCTACGCACTAATAAGGCAACTATTCTGATATCGCGGGATCTAGCACAAGCATCCACTCGAACCCAAAAAAAGCTTCTTGCCAAATATAGGTTAATGTGTAAGATATTTAAGAGATTTAACCCTAGATGAGAGATGTACATAAATAATCATAAATGCTAGCATTAAAAATGTGAGAACAATCATTTTACCTCAAAACTCAAGTACCTCAAGTAGCCTCTTCTTCAAGGACGGGAGGGTTTAGCTAACCATCCCTTGAGCTGTCATCCTCAAGGGGTGCTCAAAAGAAAGTGAGAGAAAGTGAGTGAAAATGTGAGAGTAAAAAGGAGAAAAGCGAAAACCCGCAGCCTTCGCGCCAAAAGTTTCTTCTTCATCGACAAAAGTCTCGGGTTACGTTGGGTACAAATGGCTTATATAGCGGGCCAAGACAAAGCAAAATTACTAAAAATCAACAAAAGCGCTTAATCGTATAAGGACAAACGGGAAGAAATCAAAAGAGGAACAAAAGGCAAAATTGAAACGGCGCCAGTGAACAAGGTCGCAGGAGGCATGACATGGCAAGGTGGTGCTGAAATTCCCCAACCCGCGAAATTCCTCGCAGTGCCACGAAATTTCGCAACCTCGCAAAATTCCTCAAGCAGCTGTCTACTTTCCCCGCATTTTCCGCCCTTCTTCCTAATTCGTTCGTATGCACGTCGAGTTCGACTGGAATTCTTCGTGCTTGGATCGACCAACAATTTTGGTAAAAATAGCTTACATAAAAACTACAAAATTAGCCACAAAATGCGATCAGTAGAATAGCAAGGACCTTAATGTACAAATCGGGTTAATTACGCTGATTAGTACACAAAAAGTGCTCAAAACCTGCAATAAACAAGGTTCAAAATAGCACTTTTTGAGCACTAATCAAAAGGTTACTTAGATAAATCCCTACCAAGCTCATGTTTGAGAAACGTCAGCGGATATATCAATTTAATCAATTAGAAATCTCCGCTCCAAGAATGATCTTGATCCCGTGGTGCCAAGCATGAGATCTAATCAAGGAAAGAGAAAACTCTTTTTGTGATCTTAAGGATGAGACATCATTCATTTTGCAGAAATCTAGCAATCATTTCTGTTTCGGGGAAGCAAGAAAATTTGCACTATGTTAAATGGATAAAGTAAAGTATCGGGAAAAGAAAATACCCGATCTTATAGAAAATCTAATTACAAGTAATTGATTAGAATCATGATTCGTAAATGAACATGAACCTCGTCGTTGAAAAGCGCGGGTTGTGGGAGGAAATCCAAACTATACTCATTCTCGCGCTTCTTGACAAATTCATATTCCAACAAGCGGAAAATAGAATGAGATGAGATGATGCAGAATTCGATAATTTCACACAGTTGAAACTTCAAAGGTTCATCAAGAATAACTGTTCAAATTCAAATTTTTATATTTATGATTTTAAATTTTCCCTTTATTTTAGTATAATGTAGGATTCCAGCTTATTAAAATCTTTATTAGGCTATTAAATTCCTTCTTCTCAAATCGACGCTCAAATAGTGTAGAATCCTATAGCTCGGGTAATAGTTTAAACTCTTTCAATCGCTGTGGAACTATATTTAATTTTATAAGTCCACTTGCCACGTACGACTGCGCACTTGTATTTTTTAAGTCCAAATTAAATCTTGAATCGTGGTTTCGTGGAAAAATTATTTTTCTTATGGAGCATACAAGTCAATCAAGTCTCAACAAGTGAAGGCTTGCTATCAGGATTAGAAAATACTCTTGCAATAGTGGCAGAATTGTCATACACAATTTCGTTAACAAGTGTTGCCGCTTTGATCAAAAGCACTTTAAATCAATATTCACAAAAGAGTAGAAATGCTAATTTGACATTTTTCGCTTTTAAGCAAAAATTTCGTAAAATCAACAAAATTACCAAACAAGAGTGGTCGAATAATCTTACCGATCTTTTGGAAGCCTAATGAATATATAATTTTATTACTGACGACTTATTTGATTTTAGTGTGTTTCCATTTTCAGTGAAGGTACAATGCAATAAAAATCAAGCAAAACCACATTCTATATACGTAAATCGAAAGAACTCTCAAAAATCCAAGAGAAGCTACCGCTGGGACAGCGACATAGAAGTGCGATAATCAATGTAAAGATTGCAGACTATCTTAAGAAAGAAGAAGAGAGACCACAAAGGCCTAACGTAATGGAGGAATTTTGGAGGCCCATCATCCAAGAAGAATACTTTGCTGTGAGACAACCCCTTATTGAAGCAAAAGATTTTGAGCTAAAGCCAGCTTTGATTACAATGGTTCAACAACACCAGTTCACTAGCCACCCTTCAGAAGATCCAAATGAGCATCTGGGGAGATTTATGAGGATGACAAACATTGTGAAACTGAATGGAGTTAGACCATATGTAATCAAGCTTCAACTCTTCCCATTCTCATTAAGAGATGTGGCATTCACATGGTTTGACTCACTGCCAGTGGGATCAGTGAATACTTGGGAAGAACTACAAGGGAGGCATTCATGAGCGCATTTTTTCCCCTCCAAATCTCTCATCAGCTGGTGAGAGAAGAGGAGAAATCATCAGGTTCAAGTAAGGAGGATGAGAGTCTCTACACCGTACGGGAGAGGTTCAAGAGATTGCCGAAGAGGTGTCCTAGCGCACGGATGACTGACAACTTAGATGGACATTTTCTAATATGCCATGAATTATACCTCAAACGGTATAATCATGTATCCTCACAGAGGTTTTAAAAAAGAAATGCGTATGAGGCAAGGCAAGTTATCAAGACCTTGCCAAATGCAAACTACAAGATCATCCGAATCTTCAAAGTGAGCAACAATAGATTAGTGGGAAATGATCTCGATTGATTGATGTAATCCGGCACCATTAAGCCAAGCTGGATGCAAGAATGACCAAGCCGAAAGAAATGAGAAGGATGCACACTCGCATGGTCGAGCAGCGAGAGAAGGAAAGAGAAATAAGGCTGAAGGGGTAATGAGAAGAAGAGCCTGCCAAGCCGAGGAAACAAAGTATATGAACAGTAGAGAAGCTACCACTTCAAGCCTAACCAAGTTGCTAACACACTACACTCTAAAGACCGAGGAACCAAGAAAGATTTCATGGTGGGAAGGCCACTCTAAGGCCCCGTGACATGGATGTAATCTCACCATCAAGCTTCTTATACTTAAGTCCGTTCCAACAAATAGTGAGTAAAGAAAATAGTGGACAACAGAGGAGAGTATCAAGGGTAGAAAATAACTCAAACCTTGAAGATTAGCTGATGTAATTCATGACATAAAACAAAGGATCCCGAACGTAATATAGTGCACCTATCGAACTTGAGAATTTCGCTAACACAACTGTGTTTCAAACAAACATCAATGCTACATCGAGAAACTCTGACTATGTGCGTTGATTAAAGGCCCAAAAGTGCTATTTCGAGTCTCATTTATTGTGGTAGTTTTGAGCACTTTTTGTCTACTAATCAACCGAATTAACCCGATTTGGTAATATTGCTGTCCCTGCTATTCTATCGACGTGATTTTGGCTAATTTTATAGCTTAGCAAGCTATTAATGCTAAATTTTGTCAATCGATCCAAGCACCTAAGAATTCCGAGCCTAACTCAACATTGCATCGACCGTATGAAAGAAGAGTAGAAAAAGTCGGAAAATCGAGCACTACAGAGGTGTGCGAAAAATTCTCGCACCACTATGCTTAAAAATGCTCTTTATTTTTCGCTCGACCTGCTCACTTCCCTTTTCTTTGTGATTTTTCCCATTTTTCCCTTCATGTATTATGTATTGAGGGTATTTTTGTATTTTTCGCTTATTTGAGCACTATAAGGTCAAACCAAATCTTGCAGACAATCTTAACTTTTCATTTTCTCTGATATACATAATCGTGGGAGTTCTCTCGCTCATTTTTCTTTTCCTTAATTTTCTTTTCCTTTCTCTCATTTTCTCGGCTACCAAACACCCCTCTTAGGATGACAACTCAAAGGATGGTTGGCTAGACCACTTTTCTCCTTGAAGAGGAGTAATGACTAGGTTTTGAGGTAAATCATTGGTTCTATTTTTAATGCAAGTTTTTATTGACATTTATGTTTCACCCTCTCATTATGTGATTAAATTCTTAAATGGCCTTGGATTAACTTCTGTATTTGGCTAAGCTTTTAGGGTTCAATGGATGCTTATTGCTAGATCCACTGAGATTCATTAGTTGCCTTCTATTAGTTACTGTAGGGTAGGTTTAAGGGATATGTTCTCACTATCAGGGAGCATTAATGTCCAATAAATGCTATATTTCAAAAGGAAAATTATTAGGGTTCAGTTTTTATAGCCAAATGAAGATCCAGTTCGGGAAATGACTATAGGTCATCCTCCCCAATGCGAGGAAAAGGACCGAGGGCCTCTTAGTTACCCTAGGACCTCAAATCTAGTGGCCCAATGCTTCAAGGAGTTCTTTTTATATTTTATTTCACCTTATTTTCAGTTTCCAACCATCAAACCCACTGTTTTTTATCAAAACCTAAAATCCAAATTGAATTCACCATTTTGGCCTTAACTGCAAATCATTTACACGAAGACAACTCATCCCTATGTTCGACCCTAGGCCACTATCTGCCATTAGCTATGCTATGGCGGAGGAGAATTGGATTATAAATTTTGATGATTTTGACACACCCTCTTTTGGCACACGAATCAAATGGCCGTTCTTGAGGTGGTGCCAAGTGCAAGTGATGAATTGTTGAACTTGATCCACATCACAGAGTGTTCCGTTGAATTTTGTCTTTTTGTCTTTACTTTTATTTCTCCTAGCAGTTCACTGTTAGGTTGATTCAATGTACTGTCCATATACAATTTCTTTCTTTTTATCTTAGCTAATAGTAACCTTTTTGGTAGCCTTTTTTTTTTTGTTTCTTGTTGTGTTTTTTGCTGTTTTCATAGGAGTTTATGCACCACTGGGATAGGAACACATCCTGAAATTAAAAGGAGTTTTTGTCTTAGTGATGGGTGTTGAACTTGTGATCCATACAAATTATTGGTGAGTGCTATCCTTTGTCTTTGTTTTTATTTCTCCTATTGTAGTTCATTGTTAGGTTGATTCAAAATGTCGCATCTGCATTTCTTTCTTTTTATCTTAGCCTTCTTGTTAACCTTTTTGGTAACTGTTTTTTTTTTGTTTTTCTTTGTGTTTTTGTCTTTGTTTTAATAGGGAGTTTATACTGGCGGGATAAGACACGGTGGGTCTAGAAAGGAGCGGTACTTCACAAGAACAAAAGGCGTCAGTGAGCTTCGTAGTCATGGATCTGTTAGACTACGAAACAACTGAGAGCTGACGAGGTTCCACAGAAATCCAGTACATGCTGGAGTGTCAGGGATCATATACATCCTCAAAGGGTAAGTGCACCCCTCACACATTATGCCTCCTTCGGAGGACATGAATTATCAAGCCCCTACCTTATTGCCCTTGCTCCCCTTTCCATGAATGGAGTGAAAATCCATACTCACACATCAGAATTCGAGGGAAGTATACAATGAGAACATCTTCAATGTGGATATAGTGAGGTGAGTTCTTTGCCTCCTAACTTTAAAGGACAAGGCTAAATAAAACCAACTCTACGAAGTGAAATTGTAGGGATTGAGGGAGATGTAAAATTTGAATTTAATAAGAAATTCTTTGCACCCATAAAACCAATACTTTGAAGGCGATTGACACCTTTGCGGCTAGAAAGTAGAAGGCATTCTGCAGTCTTTAGGAAAGGTCCTAGAGACCATCAATGCTGTCCTCACCACTTAGCTTTGATACTTAGATGTTGATTTAATCACTTCTACTGCGCGGAATGTCTGCATGACGATTGTTTAGAAACTATGTGTGGAGGGACTTCATGAGTAAAAATCGAGAAGAAGCTGGACTTACTTAATTATCTTCATTTGAGACATCCAGACTAGGATGCACAATCTGAAGGGAATTAGGAAAAGGGTGAGGCATACTTGGCTAATCAAGGGAAACCGTGTGCTCTGCTCTAGAGATATGGAGATAAAGCAAAACATCTGCATGGCTAGGAGTGGAAGATCTTGAAATAGAAATCAAAGCATAAAGAATTACGGGCGTGGCTGAGGCCTAATACATCATTTTACTCCATGTGTCAATCTATTGAGCACCAAGACACTTAATGTTCCTCGATGGGACAAGTGGCTGAACAAGCTAATGTTGTGAGGTGATATAAGCCAACAACCAATGCATATACAACAACACCGCCTTTCATGGAGAGAACCATTTCTAACAGGTGCGACTAAATCCTTGACATACGGTCCTCCTCTTTGCTGCTGCATGCTGGGTAATGGTCGTCATGTGACCACCACCATCCTCATCACTGGTGAGCAAGCTGTTATTCTAAATTTGAGCAAAGGTGGTAGGAAATTTTGTAGGAAGCGAGAAGGTCATCAATGTCTGGTGAATCAAAGAATTGTGTGGAAAGCTCCTTGAACAAAAAAATAGACGGACTCGAAATGATCTTAATCGGAAAAGTAGATAGCACAGTAATACCGAACAAAAACCCATAACCTGCAGATTGCAGGAACAGGGAAACTCCTTCCTAGCCTGACCTAATCTTAGGGGAGTGCATAGATTGAGCTTTTCTCTTTTGAACCTTGCTCTTAGGATGGATTAGAAAGTGAAGCCATTATCACACTGAGAAGTGGTAAGCAGGTTGATCAGCCAGTGCCTATACCTGTTGAGGAGACCAAGGAAGAAAGGCTGGAGCTAGAACATACTCATTATAAAAGAAGATTCAATGAAGAAGAGCATGCCTCCTCCGTTTTGCTCCCCGACATTCAAAGGCGAAAAAGGCCTCCAATCGATTTGAAATTTTTAGAGTGCTAAGGCAAGTGAAGATTGATAGCCTTTGCTAGACATGATTAAACAAGTTCAACTTATGATTTTTAAAGGACTTGTGCACGGTGAAGAGAGAGGATTGAATGTTGATAAGAGGCCTTCTGTGGGGCAAGTGGGTGCCATCATTGAAAGCGAAGACTCCGGTGAAATACAAGGATCCAAGATCCCTACCATTTTAATTGTTTACTCAGGAGGGCTTGGCAGGATCAAGGCCCATTGGAATTGGGGGCCATTATGACCTGCTACCATACCGGTGTACAAGCAAGCGGGTTTAGGGAATTAAAGCCTACCATACCTTATCTTTGTGATAGTCAGAGACAGAAAATACCCGAAGGCATAGATGAAGATGTTTTTAGTGAAGGTGGATGAATTTTCATAATTTAGACCGATAGTCCTTGATGCGAGCGGTGGCAGAAGGTGCTAATCAAGTACCTATCACTTGGGAGGCCATTTTTGGCCACATGAATACCATTATCAATTCTTAGGAATGGAGTCTGCAACTCACATTGGCAACACATGACAATGGAGCTTAACATCTTCACCTAAGCGGCAGCACAAATCAATGGAAGAGCAAGAGCGGATGAAATGCACTTTGATTAGCGGGTGCGGAAAGCACGAGTGCTCTAAGCTGCGGGAGGAATTGATGAAGAACAATGGGAACATTGGAGAATCGGTGCCTCAGTCCTTTCGGTACCAGTTCCCCAGCACCACGAGAAGGCGAGTGCTTTAAAACAAAGGAAGAAGCTCAAATCTGTGCGACTCTCCACGAGACATGGAGGGACTTCTCTCCTTGATCCACCATGAACTGAAGAGGGCTACGGATAGAGTGGTTTCTCTGATAACAGAAGCCACTCAATTTTGATGAACTGTTACTTTACTTTTAGTTTAATTTGTAGTTTACATAATTTTCTTAATTTTAGATTTGTTTTCCTATAATTTTTCTCTTTTCCAATTGCACATTCTATAATTTTGGTATTTTGTTTTGGTGTGAAAATCCTCCACCCTCTCCATCTCTTTATAATCCAAGCATGGTCAAGACCGTGGAGGCGCGGTTTAGGCCTTGAATTAGTTCTTTGTAACACCCGAAATATACCTAGTTGATAACATGTTAGAATTATTTTCTAGGCTATAAATTAGATCCACATAAAGTAAATGTGAAAAATGGAAATTTAGAAACCAGGAGAGGTATATGAGGCCAGAGTTGAGTATAATTTGTTGTCACAAGGGACATCAAAGACATGAATTGATAGTCAAAATTCCAAGTGGAAATAACATAACTTGTAATAGAAATTAGTAGAAGATGGAGGTATAAGGCAAATAAGAGAAACTTTGGCTACTATAAAGGGGAGGGAGACCAAAACTCTCATTTTGGTCTCAAACAAGGCTACAGGGAAGGAGGAGGAAGAAGAAGAGAGGAAGAAGAGAGAAATCAAGCGAATGGATCTTTTGGGTTTGGTATGGAATTTAAGTATGAAATAGTAGGGTTTTTGTCCAAAAACTACTTGGGTATTGTGGATTGCTGGGGTTTCTTTGGACAGTAGTTGGTTTTTCCCTTTTCTAGGGTTTGTGGGAATACCACAATACCAGATTTAGGGAAGTTGGGTTGAAAATCCTAGTTGATAATAATTGAATGGAATCCTTCACAATTCCGGTTTTGTAGAGTTGGGTGAACGGTGTGATCTTGGATTCTTTGTAACAAATAAAGTGTTTGTTGGGTTATATGGAGTTCATATTAATTTTGATGAAGAGGATGGAATAGAAGATAATTAAGGAAGAACGTTGCATGAAAATGGTGAATTTCGCTATTTCGTATTCTGAGACCGGTATCGGTACCCTTGGGGTGGTACCGCACGACTGATGTGAAGAGTAACCCGCATCATGATTACCCAAAGCTGCACTCTGCACCGCCTTCGTAACTGCCCTGCACTTCCAGATCGAACGAGTGGTACCGTACCAATTAATTCTCGTGAACTCCATGTTTTGGTATTTTGCATAATTAAGCTATAATTCAGATATCTGAGAGTATTAGAACTTAATAAATGATTTGAATTATGGCATGATAAAGAAAGAAGTATGAAAATGCAATCACACTCGCCGGGCCGAGCTAAGCTCATGTGGGCAAACTCATGCCCAAGATAGAAGCCTCTGAAAACACATACTCTGTAGAACGCCAAAGACCGGTGCATTAAATGACACTAAGACTCTCATATACGAAGCACCCATAGTAATTTCTCTAAGACTCCCCGATTAGTGCGACTCATTCCTCTCGACCCCGTGCTTCGGCACATTAGTACTTCCTGCTCTAACTAGTACACTTATTCCTCCGAACAGTGCGACGCACTCTCCTCGACCGCGTCTTCCGCACACAGCACTCGGCACTCCTCCTCGACCAGTACTTCCAGACTCGATTAGTGCGACCAAGACTCCTCCTCGTCTGCTTCCCTGACTCCCGCTTGCGGCTACGACACTTCAGCATCAGTATATCTTCGGATATTTGATCAGGCCGGGTGGTCTTGCACGCATTTACCAAGATCACCCAGTATTCCATGTTATATGATGAATAACCCTAACGAGGAATAAGAGTAAACAAATGTGTAACATTATGATCTGTGAATACCCGGGTACTTCGAATAAGAATAAGTTCTGTAACCTCTAATGAGATCGAACAAGCATAAAGTTGCTAGTAAGGCATACGAAATATATGGGAGATCCGAAGAAGCATAAGTAATCAGATAAGTTCCTCATATGAATGCATACAAATCTATGATATTTGTTATTGCTACGCTTATTATAACTCAGATATGCATATTACCTATGTTCCCATCTAAGCTGCAGTTTAGCACGGGTTTTCAACTGCAGTACGTAAGAGCTAAGATGCAAATAGATTCTTCCACTCGTTTCAGCCAAGACACGCAGTGTCTATCAATCAGAGGTTCTCACGTCCGATCAGTAAAAGTAAATGTATAGTTCTTTTTGAATATGTAAACACCAGCAGATCAGATATGTGACATCAGAAACACCACTACGGTGTAGTTTTGTATTCTCGACTGTGATATGATATGTCGATACGCTTATAAGACACTTGACATACTTCACTGCTGACAAAGCAGAAGAGTCCCAAGCTTTATAGTCTCGCACTCGAACTCCTGCTCTGATCCATTAATCTGAATGGACCTGTGGATCTGGTGTATATCCCTCTCCTTCCCTCCACCCTCGTCGCGTAGCCTCCCACTGCAACTCCAAGCATCGTATCTCCACCCTCGCTCTGTCTCCATCGTCCCGCACTCAGCAGGGCGACACGCTGGTTGGGCCTGGCTCCACCATGTCCCGCTCATCGAATTATCCCGAGGGCCCTGACTTCAAAATTCTTTGCTTTCATATAGTTCGAGGCCACAGGAGCCCTATCTCTGACCGTTCCGGGTCCAGCTTGACGACCTACCCTGATCTATCCCCCGCTTCTATTATCCGCTAATTCTTCTTCCATTGCGGCCCTATTATAGGTAATTCCGACTATGAAGGACACTGTGGAAGGCACTACAGACATTTTATGTGATTTTCCGCACTTTGTCAGCCATCCCGAGCTTAGATTCTATGAGGGTTTGTGTAATGCAGATTCTTGAGCTTCCTTACAATTTAATGCCGCTTCACACTCCCTGTGGTCATCGAAGTTCTACCCATACCATGACATCCAAAAAGGGTACCCTTTCAGCCCATCGTTTCTCCATTTCATTGATACTGAGGGACACTTCAATCATTTATTATTGCAAATGTGATTCCGATTTCCCGCTACTCCTAGCCAACTGAATTCACTACAAGCGTGGCCCCACCCTGCCTAAGGAAATGGTTTGATATTATCTAGAGACGAATAAATGTAGGGTTTATACTTTTCACAAAATTCCTCCCAGATACCTTTATCGACTACATACTGCATTCAACATCTTCCCACTCAAAGATAATAAAAGCGTGCAGGAGAGCTATTCTTGAGGTTCTTACACTAATATCATGAAGGTTAGTTCAGCTCCTCGCTGAGCTCTTCTATGACATCCTTGTTCCACTTTGATAATAAGGTCCACCAGAACCCGATCCGAAATGAGTCCACACCCCTCTGACCCCCAGCCACATGCCAGCAAACAGATACCTGGGGCTTCACAACCCTTAATTGGGAGAGCCACCAAGATCGCAGATGACGCCTTACCATCGCAGGTGGTCGCCGATTCGCGAGGCCAAGTAGGTGTCTCTGAATCAACAAAATTTATATCCTAGATCTACCATCGACGAGCAAAAGCCACTGCAAAGGAGAGTGGCTCTAGGGCCTAACACGGATGGGTTTTCTCTCGCGGAGAGTAAGAGTCAGCAATGCACTAAATGGTGTTTTCTCATTGGATTTTGTGGCTCGTGAAAAACAGTAAGGTGGAATGGTTGAAAACAGAAATAACTGCTTTAAATGGTTGGGTTGGTGTCCAGTCCCACACCATTAGGCCTCAAGTTGAACCCGACATGTCCTCTGTCTTTCCCACTGAGATCACACATATAGTCATTTCCGAACTGGATCTTTCTATTTAACCTTTAAAACCTAAACCCTTAAAGTTTTCCCTCTTGAGATGGTATCATCGGGGCATAAATGTCCATAACGGTGGAACATATCTAAAAACCCCACCTTTACAAAAGAACTAATAGGAGACAACTAGAACGCACTCAGCTCGATCTAGTGATATCCCACCTAACCCAAAAAGCTCGCTTAAATAATAATAATAGTGGGAGAGTACGCCTAAGATATTTTAACCTAAGGTGAGAAACAGGAGCACAAATACCCCTAAATGCATACACATGAAGAGTATGAGAACATGCAAATTAAACCTAAAATTCAAAGCACTACTCGCCTTCCCTTCAAGATTCAGGGTTAGTTTGAGTATCCCCTTTGATTTTGCCATCATCAAGGGTACTAGTTATCAAGATGCAAGAGCAAAGGGAGGCATGAGAAAATTCATCACCAAGAGGGAGAGGTTTCGGCTAAATTTCCTTGATTGATTGATGGAGTGAAAAGCGATTTTGGACAGCAGGATCGAGCTTATATAGTGTCAAAGATAAGAAATCATAAAAAGGTGCTAATGAACCAAAACTACATGAGGGCAACTAAGAAAAACCTACAAAAAAGCAAGGGTCAAAAGCAAATAACTGGTGAGCAAGTGGTTAGCAAATTTCTCGCAACCTAGTTGTAATTCGCAGTTGCGAATTGCGAATCCGTAAAATTTGCAGCTGCCAATTTTGCAACCTCAAATTTCACAGCTTCGTTTCCCTTCTTCACTGAATTTTGTTCTAATTTCTTCTTGTTATTGAGCATGCACCTTCTAATCTGGCCTGGTTCATTGTAGTTGAATCTTAATTAAAGAAAATGAAGCATTTAACCTGCAAAACTATTACTAAAAATGGCTACAAAATGATTAGTATCAAGTTTGACCTCAATGCACTAATAGGTTATTAAAGTCGATTAGTACACAAAAAAGTGCATAAAACTTCGCTATAAAAACAAGGCCTGAATTCAGACTATTTGGGTACTAATCACTCAACCGACACATTGCTAGTCCCTTAGTAATGATAAAGTAAGGAAGACTGGCGCGTGGGAGGTGTTTTTTCAAAATGACCGCTTGGTTCAAGAAGTGTGTGTAAAGTAGACGCCTCGACTCCTGCATGAAAGTCGGGACAAAGGTATAAAACCAAATGAGAACGAGTGCCATATAGGAATAAGTTTGAGCATTGTATATCTTAAGAAAAATCAACCTTAAATTCCACCAAAATCTATGTTTTTAGGTGATTAGTTTGCACCAATAAGTTTAAAGCTACTTCCTCTCTCTCTCTAACCAAATCCATCACAATGCTCTTGCATCGGGCCGACCAACCTAAATAGATTCAGTTCCACACTTATTTCATATTTCATTGTATTAGGGCACAATGCTGAAAAATCGACTTCACCGAAGTCCGTGTAACGGGATCCACTCCACATCTAAACCACTAAGGTTTAGGTATCAAGTTGTGCTGATCCTTCAACCATAAAACTACGGGTTCAATTCCTGACTTCGAATGATTTCAAGAACTTAACAACTTTACACTGCTAAACTCCACCCATCCACCTATGAAGCGAAAGTACTTAAAGTCGTGACTCCCAACCGCTGGTTTAGGGCAATTGTGCTTTAAAGGCGTTTTCTGGGTCGCAGACCCTCAAGAACGTGCTCTGCTTCAAGGCAAAGCGAAGGGCTTTACTCGACTCTTTCTTTTCTCGGGAAGACTCATTGCCCTCTTCTTCTTGGCGAACTCTAATCTATTATGGGTCAGCCAATCAACTGAATGCTAAGGCCACTTTAGTGCAAGGGAAAGTATGTAGCTTCAAATTTTATTGATGAAACGATAATGTGAACCCAGCTGGCTGCAGAACAAATGGAAGACAGGGGGTAATTACCAGGGTCTTCAACTGACCAATAACTCAATCAGGCATGGAACCATTCTAGCATTTGGTATCATACAGTGCTTCAACTTTTCAATTTACAGGAAAGGCAAAACCACAACAATATAGGGGCAAAATGAGATGCAAAAGTGTAGAAAAATAGATTTGTATTATATATCAAGGTGAATTTACAAAATTTTTGAATTTTTCAAAATGATGTAAACAGCAAGCCTCTAAATATATAAAAAATGGGCTTTGCTGGGCAAGGGTACAAGTAAAACTAAAAAGTCAGTATGAACATCACTTTAACACTAACTGTCCCAAGAACTAATTGAGTTAATGGAGGAAATGGTACCTCCTCAATCAGTGGCTGGAGAAGGATCATCCTCAGCCTGGGCAGGCTGAGGTGCTGCTGGTGAAGTGGCTGATGCTGCTGCAGCTGCCAACACATCCAAGGAAGCTGCAGGGGCCGATGGTGGAGGAGGTGATCCTGCCGGGGAGGGATAGCTGAGGCTTGAGCAGGTTATGCGGGGAGACAGCAGGAGGCCCAAGTGGCTCCGTAGGCTGCATGAGGATAGCTTCGTCTCAGGCTACAAAGCAGCCTCGGTGCAGTGATCCTCTCCGTGCGTGGCCTCGGGAAGCCGCAAATGAAGCCGCCAGAGTGGAAAATGTGCGGACTGCCTCCATGGCGCCTGTGAAGTCCCTAAGAGAGGGTAATGTACTCATGGGCTGCGGTAGAGGCGCTCGACCCAATGAGACCGACCGAGCATCAGTGGCAGGTCCGAAGGCTCTAGAGGGGCAGAGGCATCTGAGCCCGAGGCACCATGCTGAGCCATCGGCATCAGCTGGTGGAGTCAAGAGACCTGCAAAAATCGCTCGAGCCGGAGGCTCCCAAGTTCTCGGCCTATAGGCCAGGTCCCCCGGATTTTCATCATCACCGACTGTCTCCGTCTGATCCCGGAGGGGGAAGATGGAAGGCACGAGGCCTAGCCCGCCACCGATCGACAGTAAGGGTGGCCTCACAGCCGCGGCGATGCTCCAATCGAGGCTCGACCGGGAACCCGATGTGCTCTAGAATCTGACATAATAGTCGAGAAAATAAAAGAGTCATGAACTCACACGGGCAAGATCTCTATAGCGGGACTCGTCCCTCGAAATGAAATAAGGACGCTATAATCACCGATCGCTAAACCAAAGAGCTCTCTCAAATGTGATATAAAACCTCCAAAATAGCTCCTCTCCTCCGAACGATATGCTGGAGTTAAAACATATTAGACCTCAAAATGTGGCTCATCAAAGCATACGCCGCCGGAGGTGCCATCAATAATATCAGCCCCACTAGTAGCGCTCCATGGAGAGTAGTTTCTACCATCTCCTCGTCGAGGAACTGGCCATCGGCCATAGCCTGGCCACGTAGCGAGACCATTGGAAGATGAAGAGCAACAGGATATCTGAGGTCCAAGCATCTCGGGCCGGCCGTCGATAGAAAAAGCGCAGAGCAATGGTCGGGCCTCACGCCTAGATGTCATCGTATGATAGAACTCGATGACTACCCGAGGATAATAGAATCGACGTGGCACCATGAACGACTTCAGATGGTATCTCTGCACGAGGAGCATGGAGTCTGAGTTCGGTCCGCAAATCCCTAAGATCGTAGTAAACCTCCCCCATGGAAATCTCTCCCCATGTCAACATTCCCGACGGGTCGTAGGGGAAGTAAGGCCGCCTGATGATGGATGCAGAGATAGGTCCGGCTTCGCACACCCCGATAAGGTGGTAGCTGGGCCCGGTCTCAAGGGATTTGACTTCGCCCGGTCCGGCCCTCATGCGACTCCGGGCCGGGCCTCGGGATGCTACACAGCGGAGAGCCGCCGCTCTCAACCCGTATGATATCTCCTCCGGGCGTGGGCCATAGAGGAGGAACCTCAACATCGCAGCTGCAGAGGCCCGGATGCCAGCCGGGCGTATGGGGCAGCCGCGTAGCCGAGGGTGCGCAGCAGCACAGCGGTGGCCCGCGCCGGCCGCAGCAGAGGAGCGCCGACGGCAGAGGAGGCCGGGCCGCGAAGAGGAGGCGGAAGCCGCGCTGAGCTGGGCCTCGGAGTGGAGGTCCCTGGCAGGGGAGGGGGGCCCGCGCACCGCGCCGGAAGGGAATGCGAGCTCCTAGTCTTCGCCATCAAGCCGGGCCTGAGGGAAAGCAACTTGAGAGGAGATGGATTTTTCAGAAACTGGAAGGATGAAGTGAAATGAAAAATGAAACAAACAAGGGTTTATATAGTGAGGAGGGGTGGGCGTTGAAGATACGACCAATTAATGGCATTTAGTGACCATTAATTAATTGGCTCAAAAGATTATAATTTTAAATGCAGGAGCATGAAACGGAGGGTTGCAGGGGAAATTTCACAGTAGAGAACGAAGAGTTGCAGGGGAGACAGTGAACAGTGCCAGTAGGATGAGAATTTTCGGAGCCTACGAAATTTCGCAGGCTGGGTGTGGGCCTCACAACCCGAGAAATTCTCAGCAATTTTGCTCTCCTCGTGACCGAACACCTGCAACAACACAAGATCAAAAATTATGAGAAGCGCTTCAAAATAAGGAAATTTACTATTTTTTAAAATTAAAGAATATTAATGAAAATCCTAACTTAAAATTGAAATAAAATAAAACAAAATCTCATTAAAATTGGAGTGGTTTCCAAAGTTCCTTGCACAGTGTGTGCTAGCGCTTGAGTCTCAACTTCGCTCCCGGCTGTTAAGCATTATGCTCGGTGGTGCTGTGGCATGACAGATGCAAGGGTGATCGATGCAATTGATCTTTCATTAACTCGCCTGGTTCTCATAATCTCCCCAGCTTACGAGCGCATCAGGCTTTCCTACACCGCGCTACCTGTGCGCACTTCTTCCCGATTCAAGCCCTCATCCTCAGCTGGCTTATCCTTGTTAATCAAGTGAACAATGGTGAGCTCCAAAGTCATGTTGTCGAAGGTGAGCTGCATAACCCCATTCCAGCAGTTGATTATAGCATTAGATGTGGCCAAAAACGGCCTCCCAAGTATGATGGGCACTTGGTGAGTGCTCTCTGCCATTGGCTATGTATCAAGAACCACAAAATCTACTGGATAGTAGAATTTGTCTATCTTTACCAAGACATCCTCAACTATCCCTTTTGGTATTTTCACTGATCGATCTGCTAAGGATAAAGATGTCGTATTTCATACTCTCCTAAAACCTAACTGCTTGTACACTGAGTATGGCAGTAGGTTGACACTAGCTCCCAAATCCAGCAGTGCCTTGTCTATGCAGGTCCCTCCAATGTTGATTGAAATGGTGGGGGTCCCTGGATCTTTGTATTTAACCAAGGTTCTGCACTGGATGATGGAGTTGACTTGCTCACAGAAGGCTTGCCAATGCCCAACCCTTTTGACTGCGGCACAAGTCCTTAGAAATTTTGCATAGGTCGGAACTCGTTTGATCATGTCGAAGTAAAGGATGTTCACTCTTGACTCGCCTCAAGACTTAGGATGCCTTCTGCTTGTAGCTCTCTTTGCCTCTCAAAGGCTTGGGAAACGGGGGCAGTATGCTTTCATTCATTGAATCCTCTTAATGAATACATGTGTTCAGCTCCTCTTCCTCCCGTTTCCGGTTTTTCGTAGGTTTGTGCATCGGGTTGCCTGCGGACCCCCTTACCCGCCGACTGCTTGAGCGGATCCCAACCGAGTCCTGATACTAAAATCACTCAATCGCTTCAAAATCATATCTTGCGGAAGGACATAAAATCAAGTGCTTCCATAAACATTTAACAAAATACATTTAACTTTAACAAAATACATTTACAATAAAGGCATTCAAGCCTTTTCAAAATGATTTACAAAAATAGATGTTCAGAGTTTAAATTGTTTTTACAAAATATCAATATCCAAAAGAAAACATGGAATGAATGCACATGTCGGAGCATACTCCGAAATTTCCTTCTTTATGACTCAAGCCTCGATCTCTGGGTCCGTCTACTATCTATCACTGCACTACAAGCATTGGTGAACAATATGCGAAGCATTTTCATGCTTAGTGGTTCTATACAAATCCATTCCTTAGTTTCGGTTTAAATCACATTATGCAATTTAACAATTCAAAACTTTTCAAATCATTATGGATGATCAATATAAATACGATATACTGCTTTATGTATTTGATTAGTCATGGTTAATCGATCATCCCAAAATACACTTTCATATCTAATATTTTTGCAATCTCAAATCAATCCAATTATGCTCACAAACTTAGTTCCTGGGCTTCGCAGATCACCCGCCTGAATTCAATCTGGCCAGTGACCACCCAGCTTATGCGAATCAATCTTGGGCCAGTAAATCAATTCAGTTATGCAACCAATCTCACTTGGCGCTCTTAACGAATTTAACCTATGTCTCGATATACAGGATAGCTAGGAGTCACCAAGACGGCCTGCTGGCTACAGCCGAGATTTAAATGGTTTTATAACACAAGACGGTCCTTACTGGCTACCGACTGGTTATAAACAATCAAATAGTGAACACTATCGATACGGTCCCACTGGGCTGTTGATCGGAGTAACACATCAATACAATAGTTCGTGAGTACGCTTTTTAACCCTATTGGTATACCAACTTTAACATTCTAATAAGCATGCCTAAATCCTTTATAGAAAAAATATAGTACAATATGTACGCTTGTATAAACAATTTATTTTCAATAATCATGCAATTTTATATGCAAACATTTCACAATCACTTTTCTCAAATCAATTAAATCAATTCAATATGCTTAGAACAAACATGCAAAAACTTGAAACGAGAATAGGAGTTTGCAGAACAAACCCAAAATCTTTTTCACTTTGATCTCCAATCCTTGAATCTCAATCTCAGTCATTTTTCCTCCGTCAGTCCCTATTCCAAACCATTAAAGAACAAGATTATTCGTATGACTAGTAGTTTTGGTTAGGATTAATTTTCGGAGTTTAATATGAGTTCCAATTTCAACAAGCTATGTATATATGGATTCTTGACTCAATGGGATTTCCATAGAGTCCAAGAACACCTGAAACAGAGCTCGGACGAAGAAGTTATGACCTTCCGAAGTTGGAGGTCATACGCAGTCACCCCCAGCCGAGCTGACTGAGCTGACCTGACCTAGGTAAACTCGGTCTGACACCTCGGTCTGACACCTGACATCCTCCTCAGGCATATGAATGGATTCTTGACTCAATGGGCTTTCCATAGAGTCCAAGAACACCCGAAACGGAGGTCGGACGAAGAGGATATGACCTTCCGAAGTTGGAGGTCATGCGTAGTCAACCCAGACGAGCCGACCAACCGACCAGTCGACCGACCGGACAAGCTGACCTGACCTGACGGTGAGCTCGATCTTTAACACCTCGGTCTGACATCTAATATCCTTCTCAGAATTATGAATGTATTCTTGACTCAATGGGCTTTCCATAGAGTCCAAGAACACCCAAATCTAGCCCGAACGGGCGGAGATATGACCTTCCGTCGAGGTCGCGCGCAGTCAACCCAGACGAGTCGACTAACCGACGAGCTGACCTGGACCTGACGAGCTCGATATAACACCTCGGTCTGAAAACTACTATACTCTCAGAATATGAATGGCTCTGACTCAATGGGCTTTCCCATGAGTCCAAAGAACACGAAATCTTAGCTCTAAATTAAGGGAGATATGACCTTCCAAAGTTGGAGGTCATACGTGTCAAATCCTCGACGGGCCGACTCGAACCGATGAGTCGAGCTCTACAGACAAGGTTTGCTGACCTTCCGCCGCATGAGGTCCGCCGACCGCATGACCCTACTGACCTCTCGCTGCATGAGGTCCGCCTAATTCGCCGCATGAGGTCCGACCTCCGCCGGACGACCCCATGGGCTGACCTCTGCCCATTTGACTGCTCAGAAAGTAAAAAGCACCATAACTGGTCTACAGGTCCGACCAGAAATTATGCCTAACATCAATTTCATTGATGTGGCTACAACTTACTAGAAGGACTTACTTCCAAATTCTCTTTATTTCGGACCCAAAAACTCGTTCTAAGGTTCGGCTAGTTGACCCGAACTGGCAGAACTGACCCGACCAGATCTAGCTGGGCTGATCTCAGAAAAAGAACCATAACTTGGTCTATAGAGGTCCGAATTGAGAAATTCAAAAGCCTAACATCAAGTTCATTAATGTGGCTACAACTTACCAGAAGGACTCACTACCAGATTCTCTTTATTTCTTACCCAAAAATCAGCTCTAATGTCCGCCACGCGCACTATCACAATGTGGCAGCTAGGTGAAATGACTAAAGTAGGGAAGACCTCCACTTCCAGAGTTTGTCGAAACTCCCCGATTCTGGTCTCTACTTGCAGCTCTTGTCACGAGGAAGGACTTTTCCTCTTGCTTCGTTTGGGACCTATGGTCCGATCGTTCGGAAATCTAGAGAGAAGTGAGAGATTCTCACTCTAAAATACCTTCATTTTTCTCTGTTTTCCTTTTCTTATGGATCACTCTAAATCGTATTTTAAAAAGGAGGAAACTTCCTCCCACTTTCCTACATGCCACATGCCCTTTCCTTGATTTTTTTTCTTCTTTTCCTTTATTTCTTTTTATATTTAGGTCCCTCCATTTCTATTATTCTTCATTTAAGTCTCTTATTTTCACTTAGACATATAAACTCTATTTACAATTGACCTTTAGGGTCCTATCATTTTACAATTTCCATATTTTTCTTTTCACTCTGGGTTTATTTCTGGATTCAATAATCATTTGATCAATATTCATCTAAAAATTTCCAAAAAAATACCCAAGTTGGCTCCTTTATACCCGGAATATATAAAAAATTTTATTATAAAAATTTTAGGGTATTTTTTGGGCGTTACATGCTCAATTTCCTTACCACTCCTCAAAGTGATAGCCGCCCGGACTTCATCCATTTTTCGTGCTCGTCGAAAGCTTACCATGCACTCCCTAGATTTGCAAAGGTTCGAGTAGCGGAATCTCCTTTCTCAGTACCTCAAGGTCGATCGTCAAGCTACCATGGATGACTCGTGATGGTATCAATTTTTTGATTTAAAGCCATGGCACACGATTCTTTTTCCATGGAGCTTTCTACCTTTTCTATTCTTTAGTTAATCTGAGCATTGATAGTTTTCTACTCCTCTACAAAATTCCCCACCACCTTGCTCAAATTCATGATAGCTTCAAGCCTTACTGTGTGATGAGGTCAGTGGTCGCATTGCTGAGAGCGGACCTGGGAACATATACTCGAGGCTTAGGCTTGTGCTAGGTCAGGTGATTCTTTTCCGCTTGGGATTATAAGTGTTGCCATATCAATCACTGGTGGCCAATTTTGTCCCACAACATTCGCATTTTCAACCAGCAAATCCCTTACTGAAGGAGAAATCA
This sequence comes from Tetrastigma voinierianum, assembly GCA_016808115.1. Lineage (NCBI taxonomy): Eukaryota > Viridiplantae > Streptophyta > Magnoliopsida > Vitales > Vitaceae > Tetrastigma > Tetrastigma voinierianum. The sequence continues at coordinate 18,781 of JAEQBH010005907.1, read as the reverse complement.
GACAATGTTCTCCTTGGTGACCTAGATCGGGACAATTGAAACATGGTCGGGCTAGATGCCCGGGCCTCACGCCCGCACTCCTCCCAGCCGGTTTCCTCCTGCCTGCCCTTCCATCCTTCGTTTAGGGTGGAATCTAGCCTTTAGTTCCACATCCTCCGTCGCTGAATAAATGCCCACTCTGAGTTTACCGTTGGTTTTATTCTACCTCCTCGGGTTCTAGCCATCCCATCCTCGAGGTTTCATCTACGTAGTTCAAAAGTCCATGGCTTCATCAGATTTTGCCGAGGAAGTCCCTCCACACATGGTTCCAAGAGTTGTTTCATGGAAGGACATTCCATCAGAAGTGGGTTCACTAGCATCCATGTATCAAAAAGCCATATGAGGTACGCACTCGATTGTTCTTAAGATACCTTCCCAAAGATCGATAAAATCTTTCACTCCACTATGAGTCAGAAGGTGTGTATCTTCTCTTCATTGTTGGTCTTATGGGCACCGAAGAACTTCTTCAAAAATTCGCTGTAGCTCAAATTTCACCCTAATGGTCCTTGGTCTTGAATGCTTCAAACTCTGGTCATCTTTAAGGGTCAGCTGAAGGCTTAGCTTGAGCAAGTCCATATCAAATGCACCCTCCTTGAAAGTAGTGCAAAACTCCTTGAAATCCCGAATATGTGTGTATGGATTTTCGTTTTCCATACCATGAAAAGTCGGGAGCAGGGGAACCAAATAAGGTCTCACTGCCACATCCTCTGCAGGGTATAATGCATGAGGGTGCACTCACCCTTGGTGGGTGTATGTGATCCCTCATCGATCTAGGCATCGGGTCTCGGCGAAACTTCGCCAGGTTTTGTCAGTTTCTTCGTGTGGGGGTTCCATCCGATTGGTGCAAGCACTTCACGCTCGCTCAATTGAACACCTAGTTCTTTTCGGGCCCCGTCGCAGCTACTTCGTCCCACGCATAAGCCGCAGAACACACCACAAGAAAACCAACAAAACAAGACTAACAAAAAGGTTATGGTTAGCTAAAATCAAAACAGGGGGTATAGTCTGCACAGTGAAGTTTTCAAACTCCTTGTAGTAAAATTTTCAAATTCTAAACGAACCGTAAGTGGGGAAAATGGTAAAATAAAAGAAATGAGATTGCACCAAAACTTGTGATGTGAATCGTTCACCGCTTCTTTCTCACTGTGTGGCACCATCCCCGACAACGGCGCCATTCGATCTGCTGCTTTAGGCCGCAAGCAGGTGTTCGAATCAACAAAATTTATATCCCAGATCTACTATCGACAGCAAAAGCCACACGCATAGTGGCTCTGTGGTCGAACACGAGGACGGGTTTTCTTCAAGAGACAAGAGCTGCAATGCATTGAAATGGTGTTTTCATTGAATTTTTGGGGCTCAGGGAAAAACAATATATGTGAATGGTTGAAAACTGAAATAATCAAGTAAATGGTTAAGTCCTCGTCTCTAGCCACCCGCTTAGGGTTCTGCTAACCTATTGTCCTCTGTCTTTTCCTCTGTGTTGGAGATCATGACATATAGTCATTTCCCGAATCTGATCTTCATTTAGCTTTAAAGCCTAAACCCTTAAAGTTTTCCTCTTGAAAGATGGTAATTGATCGTATAAACAAAACCCTAATCTGGTGGGAACGTATCTAAAAAAACCCTTACCCACAAGAACTAATAGAGACAACTAACTGGGCATCAAGTGATCTAGTGAAAGTATCCACCGAACCCAAAAGCTTAAGCAAATACACATTAGGAGAACATGTCAAGAGATTTAACTTAAGGTGAGAAATTGTGAGCACAAATACCCCTAAATGCATACATGAAGAAAGCATGAGAACATGTAGCTAAACCCAAAATCAAGACTTCCAGCGCCTTCCCTTCAAGGATCAGGGGGTTTAATGACATCCCTGACGGTCATCATCAAGGGTGTTTGGCTACCAAGCAAAGTGCAAGAAAGTAAAGGGAGTAAAGAAGAGAAAATCACCAACAAGAGGCGGAGAGGAAGCCTGCGCCAAATTTCCTCGACATCACGGAGTGAAAAGTTGATTTGATTACAAGCAATACTGAGCTTATATAGGTGCAGATAAGGATCCACAAAAAGTGTGCTAATGAACCAAAATTACATGAGGGCAAACTTGTATAAAACCATAAAAAGGCGGGTCAAAAAGCAATCAACTGGGTGAGCAGGTTGCCAATTTTCGCAACCCTCAAATTTTCCATAGCTTGCTTTTCCCTTCTTCAACAATTTTGCTCCGAATTTCCTCTTATTTGAGCATGCACATTCGAATTTCGCTCGGGTTCATCGTGGTTGAATCGAATTGAAGAAAATTAGGCATTTGACCTGCAAAACTACTAAAAATGGCTACAAAATGTGATTAGTGACAAAGCTGGGACCTCAATGCATCGACTAGGTTATTGAAGTCGACAGGCCACAAAAGCGATAATACCCCGCTATAAACAAGGCTCGAAATTGCACTCATTTGGGTACTAATCGTCACCGCTCTGCGGCTCAACACCTCCTACCAGACGTAATGATAACACATGGCCGACCATCTCAGGATGCGTGAGGAGACCTGATCGCACCACCAAGAGCTCCAAAATATCGCTTTCATTCCCCACATCACAAGATCCCTTGCACCCCAAGACTCCAAAATTTCTAATAAAGGTCGATGGACCTAGGTAGTACATCGCCTCCATCACCGCAACATATCTCCATATCCACTCTAGATTTTCTAGCCATTATGGATGCAAATCGCACCTTCTCACCCATGTCAACATCAAGCCATACGCCCATACAACTTTAACCGAGAGGATGATAGTACGAGGTTGCCGTGGCCTGCACTCACCCCTTGCTTGCACAGAACCACACCATCCTCATGCAGATGAAGAGTCACCTGGGCTTGCATCCTATCTCTACATTAGTACTTGCCTAGGCCTCTTCAACAGTAGCAGCAGCAGTAGATTCTCCTCTAGCTTCTTCAGCAGCTTCTTAGCTTGCCCATGCAGAGGATGACATACCACTAGCTGCTCACCATTGAGGAGGTAGCACTTCCTTCTCTAACTTTCCAATCCGAGCCCCATCGAGACAATGTGACATTCGTCAGAGAGTTAGTGAAGGAAGTGGCTTTACATTTATGTTTTATCACATTGAGCAAGTTTTGTGAAGATTAATGACTTGCTATTTAGTTAAGGTTTGTGTAGTCGCTGTTTTGGCTGTGATGTTGTCAAATTTCTTTGTGCCGAAAAATAGCCATATATCTTATACATACCATACAAATTTCACACTTACTAAGCCAAAACATAACCCATTTTTTGTGTTTCATTTAACTTGCGCTTGAAAAATTGAAACATTGTCCAATGCTATTGATGTTAGATTGGTCTCATGCTTAATTAAGTGGATGACCGCTAAATTCTTAAGTAGCTTCAACCTTTTTCTTCCACCTCTGGGCCAATCACACACCCGTGCACATACGGTTTCGCCAGCAGTCGAAAAACTCGCCTAACCTCCTAAATCTTGCAAAAGCCTATCTTAGTTTCATTTACTACCTTCAATAGGTTAATGACCCCTAGGAAAAGAAGGCCAATGTGTCTTCCAAAATAAAAAGAAGAGAAAAAGAAAAAGAAAAAGAAAATAAAAAGAAAAAGAAGAAAATTGCAATGCTTTTCCTTGAAACCCGAGCACGGTCTGAGGGGTATATGACGAAAGTCTTTAAAGCCTAGTGCCCTAAGTCAACTGGTTGGGAGTCACCGACTTAGTGCTCGCTACATGGGTGAATTGGTGAAGTTGAGCTTAGCCAGAGGCCGGGAGTCTCTAAGTCATTCAAGTCCGGGTGAAACTCGAAGAGTTTGTGGTTGAGAAATCTTATGACTTGATGCCCAAGCTCCACCGTCAGAGCCACAGGATCCTCCGTTCCATGGACTTTGGTGAAGTCGATTCTCAACATTGCACCCCGTGAACACAAAAAGTAAATTATGGAATAAGAGTAGTCTTCGATCTATTTAGGTTAGCTTAGTGACAGTTAGGCAGATTTGGTCAGAGCGCATTTTAGTAGTTTATTTTTGAAAACTAATCATATAAACATTTAGATTTTGTGGAAATTTCAGTTGATTCTCTGTAGAAGGAAACCTTTGATACCGAATTTCAGATGGTATCTACTCTTCGTGATGGTTATCAAGGTATTTCTATGATTCTCATTGAGGGATAGGCATTACTCATCCACATACTTTTTGAAAATTCCATTTTTGTGAACATGGTTTTGATATTGTTTTGTTTGCTCTCTCTTTCTTTCTTTCATTGCTAAGGGATTAGCAATGTGTAGGTTGGGGGGAGTGATTAGTGCCCAAAAAGTTCTATTTCGAGTCTCTATTTATTGTAGGTTTTGAGCACTCTTTTTGTCTACTAATCAACCGACTAACCCGATTTGTACATTAAGGTCTCTGCTATTCTGATCGACGTATTTCAGGGCTAATTTTATAGTTTTTGCAAGCTATTAATGCCAAATTTGTTGAATTGATCCAAGCACGAAGAATTAAAGTCGAAATCAACATTGCAGATCATAATTTAGAAGGAAAGAATAGTAGAAAAAGCGAAATTTTCGCACAATGCGAAAATGCTTCTTGATTTTTTTGCCCTGACCCTTTCGACTCAGGATTTCTTTCCCCATTTCGCTCCCTTCTCATGTATTATGGGTATTGAGGGTATTTTTGTATTTTTGCTTATTTGAGCACTATATAAGCTCAAACCAAATCTTGTAGAGACAATCTTAACTTTTCATTTTCTGCACTTGATATATAGAGCACTGGGCGGGAGTTCTCCCGTTCATTTTTCTTTTCCTTCATTTTTTTCTTTTCTCTCATTTTCTAGACTGCCAAACACCCCTCTGAGGATGACAACTCAGAGGATGGTTGGCTAGACCACTTCTCTCCTTGAAGAGGAGGCCTGCTGAACTAGGGTTTTGAGGTAACTGTTGGTTCTCTGTTTTTAAATCAAGTTTTTATTGTTATTTATGTTTCCACCTCTCATTCTAAGATTAAATCTCTTAAATGTATCTTGATTAACCTGTATTTGGCAACTTTTAGGTTCAGTGATTTATTGCTTGATCCACCGAGATTCATTAGTGCCTCTATTAGTTACCATAGGTAGGATTAGGATATGTTCAGATGTCGTGGAGCATTAATGTCCAATAAATGCTATATTTCCAGAATGGTACCATATTAAAGGTTCGGTTTTTATAGCCAAATGAAGATCCGGTTTGGGAAATGACTATAGGTCATCCTCCCTAACACGAGGAAAAGGACCGAGGACCTCTCAATTACCCTAGGACCTCAAATCCAGTGGCCTAATGCTTTAAGGAGTTCTTTTTATATTTTATTTCACATTATTTTCAGTTTCCAACCATCAAACCCCCTGTTTTTATCAAAACCCAAAATCCAAATTGAATTCACCATTTTGGCCTTAACTGCAAATCATTTACATGAAGAAAATCCATCCCTGTGTTCAACCCTAGAGCCACTATACTACAGTAGCTATGCTACGACAGTAGGAGGAATTTAGGTTATAAATTTTGTTGATTCCGGCACACCTACTGACACATGAATCAAATGGCAATTCTATCCTGTAAAGCCAATCCGTAAAACAGCCCCAGGTACCGAGATCAACTTAAAGATTCACCAACCGCAATGAAAGTAATGAATTGCAAGGAAGCAAGAAAATGTAGACAAAGCATGCACGGAGACTCGAAACCAATGAAGCAAAAGCTCGTACTAGAGGAGCAAGTAAAAGGATGCTGAAGAGAAGACAAATTACACTCAAATATCTAACTAGGGCACTAAATCGAAAGAAATGCTGGGAGGCAACCCATGCAATTCTAATTTTGTTTTTGTTTAGTTTGATTTATTCAAAAAGAGGAATTTTGAGTATTTGATGTTCGGGCTAACTGTTAATAGTTTTATTTTAGTTGTTGATTTTCAGAAAATGAAGCAAAATTCAAAGAAGAACCATTTTGGGTGAAGCAAATTGTTTCCAAAAGAAAATATGCGTAAAAATGACTACAAGGGGGAGTAATTTAATTCCCTAAACCCGTTTTTAAGGATAATGTATATCTCGAATGTTTTGGGAATGTTATGTTGCTTCAATAAAATATATTCGATAAACTGCAGACATATTGAATTAGGAAGAAAATTGAAAAGGAAAAATCATGCTGCAGATAAGTCTATTATGTCGCGACATAAATTCAATAGTTCCAAATAAATGTTGCAACATACTGTGTCGTGACATTTGACGGCTCTACCTTACAAATACGTCAAAACTCGCTACGACAAACTTTTTGTATGTCACGAGCAAAAGAATTAAAGACGCATGCATCTAAGGGTAGTAATTGTAGCGACATTTAATGTTGCAATGAATCAATTGGCTTATAAATAGAATTTTTTGAAAACTAAATAGCCACTTTCTCATAAACTCACCCGCTCCTACCTTCTTTACTAAAGTCTCTATTATCTCACTCCTAAACCCTAGGAGTTCGGGAACCCTAGCATTACTTCATAAGTCCGATCCTACCACCTTGATTCCAAACCTCCACGAAGTCATGGAAGAGTACACTAAGTTGGAGAATCAAATAGAGCAAGGTTTTGAAGCAACAACCAGGCAAGTTAAGGAAAGGGATGATGACAACAAAAAGAATCATCAGACAGTGGATGAACCAAGAAAAAGAACAAGGGGAGCAGATGAAGCCAGAGCAAGGAACTTAATTTCAGAAAAGGCAGCAACTTTAATGGAAGGAAGTTTGAAGAATAGAGGCTTTATTGCTGAAAGAGGGTTCAAAAACATTATCTCTCCTTTTGCTGAAGTGCTGGAAAGGAGAGAATGATAGTTGCTGGCTGAACACAAGGAATTTGGTTGTGCATCCTTGGTAAAAGAATTCTATGCAAATATGGTGGAAAAGGAAGGAAAAGAGTATATGTCAGAGGCCAATGGGTAGAGTTCAGCAGAGAAAAGATAAACAGATTGTTCAATCTGAATATGCAAAAGGATGGTTCAAAATTCAAGAAATAGCAAAGGAACCGTAACACTAGAAAATGCGAGACCTACTCACATCAAAGAAAGGATAAAGATAAACTTTAGATCCATTACATAGAGACGAATCAAGAAGCCAAGGTATGGTTCCCACATCAATTATGTCCTAAGGCCATCTAAGCATCTAAGCACATTGGAAGAGAGGATGTAATCCTCTCTACATTGCTAAAAGGATACAAGATAAATGTGGGAAAATTATCAAACTATTCTGAACGCCTCCCTCCGACTTTGTATAACAAAAGGACCAAAGAATGAGGGAAGTGCAAGGAAAAAGAAACAAGAATGAAAATAAGGAAGGTCATGACCGAGCTAGAATAGTGGGAAACCAATGTCCATCGAATCGTGGGGTCAAAGGAGTCGTACACTCCGAGTGCACCTCGCAGCTAAGACAAACCTAACATGAACAAGCTGAAAGTTCAAAGGCACCCGCAACTACTGCATCAAAGAATTGTCAGATATCTATGCAGAAATAAAAGTGAAAGAGACAATCAACTAGAAAGACACACCCTCAAATTGGACGAGCATTTACGCCGAGCTCAAGAAGGATCAAAATTTAGAAGATGCAATCGAAGAAAAGGGATGAAGAATGTGAGTAGAAATAGAAAAAAGGAACATAGAGGAGAACAAATTGAGAGATAGAGATAATGCTCCTAAAGGCAAGCACATGAACTCAGAGATAGACTTCATGAACAAAGTTTTCACTTTGATGAGCTTTGAGATAATAAATACCAGACACTCCTGAATCTCTAGCAATGAGGCAAATGAGAACTTGGCTGTGAGAGTAATGCCAAGATCCTGGGGATCAAGAGAAGACAGTCGAAAAGAAGAAGATACCTCTTCCACAAATTCAAATCTCAGACTGTGCACTCTACACTATAGTCCTCTCAGGTGTCACAGACTCACCTATACCCCATACCAACCCGTATCTAATCAAATGACTTACACCCTTGTGTACGTAAACACAAAAAGATAAACTCAGAACATCGTGAAAAAGGAACTTACCCCAGTAGTGGAGGTAGAAGAATATCTAAGGATGGAAGCAGCCAAGGAGAGGGCTACAAGGAATAATAAATGAACAATACACTACCTCCTCCAACTCGTCATCCTCTTTGTACTCAAAGCAATTCCTTTGAATAAACAAATTTTTAGCAAAAATTTTGTGTTCAATTGTGTTTTTGTTTGATTAGTTTCTTTTGCCTCATGTTTGTCATCTGCTTGGTTGAATAAAGAAGAAATCACTACCCGGACTAATTAGCTATTCGGCGCAACATGTTCGAGAGAATGACTTGATTACAATTGTTGATGTGTTGTATGGTTTTGAGCTGAATGCATGATCAAATGAACTATTTTACTTGATTAGAACAACACAACAACAAACCTTAGAACCAAAAAAACCTTTGCAATTGAAATTGTGGTACGCCTCAATGAATTGGAAAAAGAAGTTGCATGTGTAAGCTAGAATGAAGTTTAAGATTCAGATTTAAGAAAATGTATTAAATAGACATCACAAATAAGACTTTTGAAACTGTTGTATAAACAATAAGGCTCGCAGTCCCGAAAACAATCCACATGGTCAAAATGTTCCTTAACAAATTGTGAAGGATTAGGACATCTTTCTGGTTCACTACAATAAACAAATGGCATCCTAGAACTTGTTAGATTATTAGTCAAGACGAAATCTCAGTAATACCAATTAACACGAAGTGATATAGTTATCCTTAGAAGTTTGAGTCTGCTTTCCACTCATAATATGTATAAGCATATACTCTAGTTCCAAATATTTGGAGCCAAATTGTCAGTTTCTTCATTTAAACAACAGCTAGGAAACCTCAAAACCCTTCCTTTATTTTGACCACAGAAAGAGCCCTTATTTGCCCAAAGTCAATCAGAACTTCAAAAATTAAAACATAGTTTGGGGGAATGTTATGTTGATTTGAAAGGAAACAAGAATGAAGGATGGAAAAAGAAAAGAACAAATGAAGAAATGGAAAAGAATGCAGAGAAGAAGTCAAAATTGTAAATTGTCAAATGGATTAAGTTTTGTTATGTGGCCTTCCTCTCTTGAACAATTAAGTTCTGTAGTTTCAACACCAGTAACCCAATGCCAACTCCGGTATGGGAGCCGCTAACCAAAAGTTTAAGACAGTAGCATAAGAAGACAAGACATTGGACTAATCCTAAAAATTTTGACAAGTAAAAGAAAGCAAAAGGGAACTTCTAAAAGATGTCAAGCCGAGAATATGCGCATGATACATTAAGAAAGGCCTGGGGAATATATTTTAGACACGGTAGAAAAGAAAAGGATGAAGGATAGAGGCAAGGATACACTTGGAAAAAGTGAAATCGGGGTAAATTTTAGCCTAAATTCTCCACTTATCTACCCAATTACCTGGCCAAACTTCACAAGCCTGTTACCTAATTGATTCTAAGGTAGGTACTTGCCTACATTAGTGGAGACTAATATGAAAAACAAGCATATGAGACTTTGAAGAGCTAAAGGAAATTGGAGTCACTGTGTAGAGTCCCAGAAGATTAGGTAATCCTGCTAAGGAGGAGGGGAAAGAAGACCATCACACACACAGAGATCAGGATTAATTGATTGAATTGTTTACATTTTAGAATATATTAGTTTGTTTGTGACGATAATTGAAAATTTTTCTTAAGTCTTAACTAAAAACTAAATTTGATAAATTGCCGCAAATTCGACTTGTTTCAATCTGCTGCGTATTCAAAAAATTATAGTGCAAAACCTAAAAATGTCCTTAAAATAAAGCTAAATTGTCTGAGGACAAACAAAATCTTTTTCTTTGCTCGTGGGGACAAGTAAACTTAAGTTTAGGGGGAATTTGATGAGTCTTAAACTCATATATTTTTAATCCATTTTTAATGCTTGTTTTTAGTATTTTCATAGCTGTTTTAATGTCAAATTATGGAATAATTACAAACTTTGTGTTTTGCAGGAGTTAATTAAAAAAGGAGAGATTTCCAGCAAGAAAGAAGAGAAAAACAGCAATTGCAGCAGTCTCTGTTGCAACAGACTTTCTGGGTTGCGACAAACGTCTAAGCAAATGGCTAGAGAACTGTGTCGCAACAATATTTTTTGTGTCGCAACACACAAGGATCAAAAAATATCGTATCATATAAAGATTAATTGGATTTACTGAATATCTAAATATTGGTAAATATCGTGGATATTTTTATTAAATACTGCTATTAAATTCTTCATATTTTAATTATATAGATTATGAGAAATGATTCTTATCTTAATTAAGGTAGACAAAAATCAAATGGATTAGTAATTATTAAATTAAATATGTTATATTTAATATATTATTTAGATATTATTATGTTAAAGAAATATTATTTATTTGTTTTTGTTATTATTATAAATATTATGTAGATAATGAGGAGATTCAAAATATTATATATTATAATTTTAAAATTTTAAATGATATTATTTTATTTCTTTTCCTTTTAAAATTAATATTTGATTTAAAAATATTATAAGTTATAATGTAAAATAAAAATAAAATAAAATATTATAAAGGTGAACAAATAAATAATAAGATAATATAAAAAAAGTTTGCATTATATATAATACAGAACATCAACGTTTATAGCGCAATTCCGTGCATTTTGGGTGTCTGAACTCAAGAATTTTCTATATTTTAACAAGAAAAAAATCGTAGATTTCGTGAAAATCTGCTGAAAATCGGTTTTACTCCGAGAAAATCTGCTTATCTAAAAATCGACGATTTTTCTCTGATTTTTTTTCTTCCGATTTTTCTTTCCCAAAATCGTTTCCAACCCAACCGAAAACCGATAAATCGCCGAAAAATCGGCCGAAAAACCATTTTACTGCAACACAAGATTTAAAAAATGGGCAATGAGCCATGTCACAACAAAAGATAGCATATCATGACAGAATGGGAAGAAGCCAACAGACAAAGATCAATTATGTTATGACATAATGAAAAGACCAAAAGGCGTAATCTATGTCAGCGACATAATTTACTCGTCGCACACTAACTCTTGCAAATACGGGAGGAGCCGGTCGGCACGTAAGAGCACCAAAGAAGAAGTTTAGTCAACGCAACAAATGATGCTTACTTGTCGAATCGCTGGGTCGCAACAAAGGAACCCGCAATCTGCAACATACTTCGCCGGAAATAGTCTTATGTCGCGACACGGATCTTAATGTCGCAAATACGTAAATAAGCCGAGGGACTAATATTTCAACATTAATGTGTTGTGCTCTGTCGCTGACATAACAAACTCGGTCAGCGACAGTAATCCGATTGCCGAATAGAAGAGTCTTCACGCTGATAGGAAAAAATTAAATGTAATAAATAAATATCGATAACACCAAGAAGTCATGTCGCAACATCGTAACAAAGCCGCAAACAAGAAGCCAAGCTCGGGGCAGGGTAACAGTTCCGCTGCGGATGTAGAGTTTCTATGTCACTTACGTAAAGACAAATAATACAAGACAGTGTTACAACATAACATGAACAGAGTCTTGTTGCAACATGAAACTTGGGTCGCGACACCAACTGGAAGAAGCTGCACTGAAACTGTGTTGCGACATGATTATCGATGTTGCGACATAACTATTTGAGGAATTCACAAAATATCAGATCGACAAAGAAACTCACAGCGACAGAGTTATCGTATTCCGAAGAAAGAAGAATGTCGCAACAAATATATACGCCGGCTTCGCAATCAAGTGTGTGTTAAGGAGCACAAGATCTTCAAGTCGAGCCAGACGATTGCATACTTGCAACAAAGACACAAAACTCTATCGCGACACAACTTCTAGGTCACGACAGAGAAGGAAAATATGGGCCAGAATTTTTAGGGATTCACACATAACCTCAATTTTAGGGCCTAAACTTTTAGGGCTCTATAAATAGAAACGACTACCGAAAAGCGCAGACAACGCCAAGATTGCGCCAACCGCAGTACCTAGGAGCTGAGGACGCTTTTGTATTATATTTTCCTTTTCTTTTCTTTTCTTTTTCTTCTTTTCTTCTTAGATTAGATTTAGAGCAGACTGCTAATTTGTTTATCGGATCCTAAAACAAAGTAGTACCTGTTTAGAAGTTTTGAAGTTGAAATTAAATGCTTAAATTCATTTATGATTACTGCTTGAATTCAATGAACTCCAGACAAAATCTAGAAATCATTTCTTCAGTTGATTGCAGTTACAGTGGAATTTTCCTTATCAATATTTTAGTGTATACTGTAATCCAGTTTTCGAGAACATAACTTCCGTTGAGAAAGATATGATGTTAATTATGGTCTTTTCTGCACAATGAGAAGAAAATTTCCTGAGTTGAATTTTGAATTTATTTGAATGGTGTTGTTCTTGAATAATTGTCTCACCTTAGTAGCTTATACCCATGAAAGGAATATTGTCCTGCCTCGATTGGGGAGGCCCCTCCGAAAGTGACACAGAGGATGGAGATTCCCGAGAGCATAGACCATTTACTGGGGTATGCTAGACTAATATTGAAGAACTAATGAGTTTGAAATGTTACTTAGATAAATCCTCAATTTGCTCATGGTTTGATAATTGGTTGAGTGATATATCAATTTAATCAATTAGAGATCTCTCCTTGGTCTGAAAGAATGATCTTGATCCCGTATTAGCATGAGATTTAATCAAGGAAAGAGAAAACTCTTCCAGATCTTAAGGATGAGGCATCATTCATTTCAGAGAAATCTAGCAAATCGCCTCGTCTCGGGAAGCAAGAAATTTGTAGTCATAAGAAATGGGTATGAAGTATTGAAAGAAAATACCCTATCTACAAAGAAATTTAATTACAATTGATCGAATCATGATTCGAAATGAAAATGAACCTCTACTAAGGAAAAGTATGGCTGGGGAGGAGGAATCCAAACTATACTACTCGCCTCGACAAAATCATATTCCAACCTGGAAAATAGAATGAGATTATGATGCATGAATTGACACTCACATCGTTGAAACCCATTTGTCTACTTTCTAGCAATAATCCGGTTAAGTCCAGCTTTATATTTAAGATTTAAAATTTTCCCGTATTTTAAACAGGATTCTATTATTAAAATTTATTAGGTTACTAAATTTTCTCTAAACCGGACGTTCAAATAGTGTAGAACTTGAGTAGTCAAGTAGCTGAAGTTTAAACTTTTCAATCTCTTGGGAACGATATCCCACTTATAGGTCCACTTTATTACTTGTACGACTTCAGGTAATTTGCGCTTTTAAGACTAAATTAAATTTAATTAAGATTGTGACAAAAATTATTTTTCTTATGAGCATAAGTCAATTGGTCTCAATAAGATTTTGGTGCCGTGGCGAGGATTAGATAATACTCTTAGGTAATAGTGGCGTAAATTCTGGTCATACACAATTTTTGGTCGACAACTCTACAAGTAGGCATTCCGGCAGGGGTTACCTCACCACAGAAGATGGGTAAGTGCTAGAGATACGAGTCTATATTATGCTTCCGCCTTAGGGTCGAGACCGCCAGGTGGCAATGAAGGTGTCGATATGGATGATGAAGGAGTAGAGAAGGATATCATCAGGGTTGAAGGGCGCGACGAGAGCTAAGGCGTTTACCTTAGTGATTTGACAAACATTTTCAGAGAATCCTAATTGATGTGAAACATTTGCCACTTGTGGTTTTATTAAATGGGAAGCTTTTTGTTTTGCCTTGTTCGACTATATTTTTGCGCTTAACTAATTTTGTGACTGATTTCCAATTTTGTTTTCTTTGCGAGCTTTTGCCTTGGGTCTGTGACCCTTATGCTAAGGTCGTAACCATAGCGGAATGCTACCTTAGAAAGCCTACTGGTCTCAGGACCCTTCACAAGGTATCGACCTTAGAGGAATACGCCCGGCACCTAGCTCAGGTCCGTGGACTTTCGCAGGTCGCGGACTTTAGCCGAAAGTTGCCTTGGCGGATCGTTTTGGTCTGTAATCTTTATAAGGTCATAACTCTTTAGGTGGAATGCTGCCTGGCAAATGGTTGGATTGCACTTTCACTAAAGTTGTAACTTCAGCGGATGTCATTTCAGATCGGTTGAAGTTCTGCGGACTCCTCGCCAAGGTCATAACTTTTACGAGTGGCACGCTCTGACGCATTGGTTCGGGGTACGTGACCCATTCACTAAGGTCGTGACCTTAGAGAAATGCTACCTTGGCAGGCTAGTTTAGGTCCATGACCTTCGCGAAGGTCGTAACCTTAGCGGAATTTTGCCTTGGTAGCCGGTTCAGTTCGTGACCCTTCTGCTAAGGTTGCAACCTTAACGAAATTCTACATTTTCACATCATTTCCAAGGTAAAAAATATTCATCTCTCGATGTCTTATTGATAATATTTTCTCAAGTGCACTACATTCTATGGATGCAGTTCAATTGTTTCGCCAAGCCTCTTGAGGCAGTAGGTGTCACTCATGCTTCATGATGCAACATGGAATGGCCCTACCCAGTTGGGTCTCAACTTTTCTTCAAAGAAAGTTCAGAAGACCAGTCCCCAACTCAAAGGTTCGGGCTCCTCATAGATTTTCCTATCTCGTAGATCGTCGTTGTTTAGGCTATGGGATAATGGATGGATGAGCATTCTCTACGCCTCCAACCCGCCTTAAGGCTGAATCGTTTCACATCTGCTCGTGGGTCGAGGTGATTCTGGCTGATTAGTATGGATTGCCACATCAATGCAAGGGAAAAGGGGAGTTTCTCTCGTCAGCGTCATGAGCTGTCCGACAGGTCCAAAGTACTACCGGAAAGTTCCTTCCGCCCACTCATTCCTCGAATCACCCCTTTTTTTAAAGTACAACAATGGGGTGGTCTTGTTTGTAATTTCTACTGTCAGTTAGCCTACAGACATCGTGTGGGGACTATGAAGGTGGACTTAAAACCCGGGTCCATTGACCAATCGCAACTCACATTAAAAACTTGTAGATATCGCAAAGGACCCCGATACTACATCATATATCCTGTTTACCGAGATCCATAATTAAAAAAAAAAAAAAACCCGGATAGAGTCTTCTTTGTACGTGGAGCTCTATCCAAAACCCAACATTTACAATATATAATCACATAACCCATCTAGGGCCTAATTTACAATGACCATGCGGGTCCATTTATGAATAAAAGTGATCCTATCTGCCCATTTATCCATACTAAAAATATACAAGGCTATATCACAATAGTCCTTAAGAGTTTAAATACAACACTCTTCTACAAAAAAACATATCAAAAACTGATTGTTCCAATATATTTTACAAAATGGGTCCATCAAAGCCACACCGCTTTCTTCATAATCAGGGCCTCGAATTGAGCAACCATCCTCATGTGTCCCCGTCCTCAAGACTTGAAATGCTTCATATACAAGTGAGCTGCTTCTCCAATAGAGAAAACTCCCACAAGGGCTACTCCCCACCTAAGTGCACATATAATGGTCATGTTCAATTTACACTCACATTCCAATAAAATGTAATTTCTACCATGGAATCTATTATAAAATGGAGATGAGACTCAAAATATGTACTCATGCCTCAGCCCTTACCGACCCCATAACACTGAGTCCCACCGACTCTATCACACAATGTTAAGCTCCAGCGTGATAAAATCCATCATTTCTGGATTACATCCAATGATCATTTTACAAAACAAATTCATTTATTTTCAAACCAAAAGCTTTTTGGATGTTACACCTCAACGATCATTTGTATACAAAACTCATGTGTCTTTTTGTGGGTAGCGAATTTTGGTGCCACACCATAGGCTCCGCACACCTAGACACTTTTACGGGCTTTCACTTTAGAATTATGTCTGTTCATAACTTACCTGGTCTTCATCACATGGGTCATGGGGTGGCCCCGTCTCGTCACATTACTCGACATAAGTTTTCTTTACCACATTATTCAACCGCGGCATTTATCGACTTCAGCCCCACTGACCAAGCCCACCCAATTAAACACCAAACGTAGTGTTGATTTTTCAACCATGCACTCACCCATTCAATGCGATGTCCTCGTGCATATGTAATGCAATGCGCCATTGCATGTTATATCATGCCACATGTATAATGAATGCTACATGGACAACTCAAACCACATAATTCATCATGTGTCATGGAAAATTATCTTAATTGCATATAATTTCCATACAATCACACATTCCATGTCAATATATTTATACACACATATATCAACATCTTATCACACAACTACCACCAAACATGTTATTCAAAACCAAGCAAATAACACCCTTGGATCTCGAGGCTAATTGTGACAATCCTATGCCCACAAAATAGTCCACAAATGTCTTAGACGTCATGTTAAGCTACCAAACCAGCTTCATCCATAGGCTTCAATCAGCGTCAAACAGATAGAAAACAATCTGTGTACTATCCTGATAGTAGCACCACCAGTCCCAATCAATCTTAAAATTTGATATAAGTACAAACAAATGTACTTAAGCTATGGTGAACCCTGAATGAGATATAGATCCAACTTGAGCTTGAGAGTCCAATTTGGGTGATCAAAAGCCTTGACCAAGTAATAAATACAACTTTATATAGAACACTTAGTCCACTCCTCAGCTTTTAACTAAAAACTAATGAATTTACACACAGGGGAGGTCAAACAAGGCAGCATTCCCAATAACCAAAATCCGACCTAAACAACCCCTTAGGGCAAACACAAACAAACAACCCTTTAGGGAAAACACAACCAAACAAAATTCTTAGGGTGGTACCAAATCAAAAATAGGAAGAATCCTATCTTTGAAGATAAATGTGAGAGATCTCCCACTCTAAACCCTTGATTTGAACCCTTTGACTTACAGAATCCCTCCTTTTGATATGTATGCAGCCTCACTCATATATGAACTTCACTGCTCAATGAATTTCTAGGGACAGCGAACTCCGAGGATCGAAGAGAGAAGCTTGATCTCCTCTCTTCCTCTTCCTCTCTCTCACGAAATTTTCCAAAAAAAAATGAGACCCTCTTGTCTCCAAAATCTGATTTTTTTTCTAACTTATCCTCAACATAAAATGATTGGCCCACATCGACGGTTCATGACTCGTCTCGTCCATTTCTCGTCCTCAAACAATTCTTTTTCGTTCCGGCTCAGCTTTCAATTTATTTTAAATGAACTTTACTTAAATTATTTGTCAACTTTCGAGATTTTTCTCAAAAATCCCGTTTTTGGGGTCCACAAGGCAGCGGACGCCTCGATAATCGTGAAAATTCGATTGTCTTGGAATTTAACGAAATTCGTCTAGGTAACTAGGTTTTCATGACCTAATTCAACCCGCGAGGTCCATTTCATCATCCGAGATCTAGAAGTTATAGGTTTGCAACCCGTACTATACGGTAATTTACCGCTTTGCCGTTGAAAAATTCAAATTACCTAGGTTTTACATTTTTCCCCTTAAAAGTTTCGCCCCAAAATTTTAAGACATAAGAACATACAAATCACATGCACATGCAACAGTCATTTAACACCAAATGACTAAACAGGCTCTTCATCCTAAATAAGAAAGGATAATCGCACATGTCTTCGTGTTCCCATGTCGCTTCTCCACTTCCTGCTACCACAACACCTTCACTAGCCTCAGATTCTTGCCTCGCAAAACCTTATCCCAACTATCCATGACATGCCTAACCTCCGGCTTCATCCACATCAACACAAGCTTACCTAATCCACTACATGAGCTCAATCTCGGGAGTATAATTTCTCGGGAGACATGGACATCGCATGAACACCCGATAAGCCATGCATGCACTGGTAAGCAATCGTACCCACCCTCTCGAGTTCCTTGAAGGGTCCAATAAATCTCGGCGATACTTTCCTTGCTTGCTAAACCTGACCACTCATCTCTTAGGC
Source organism: Tetrastigma voinierianum (assembly GCA_016808115.1). Lineage (NCBI taxonomy): Eukaryota > Viridiplantae > Streptophyta > Magnoliopsida > Vitales > Vitaceae > Tetrastigma > Tetrastigma voinierianum. The sequence goes on along the minus strand of JAEQBH010005907.1, from coordinate 819 downwards.
ATCACCTCAAGAAAACACGCATCCCCACCTCCTCACACTCTGAGTCGAGTCCTGTCGACGAGCCTTGCTGATTCTAACCCCGAGAAGACGCTTCAGATCATCCACCTTATTGCAGGTGTCCCTAACCAAACCGACTGCGGAGGGTCTCTCCCACCCCCCGCCCAACAAATCTGAGATCGACATGGCCTCCCATAGTGCCTCATAAGGTGCCATCTGTATGCTTGCCTAGTAATTGTTGTTGTAGTGGCAAATTCCACTAAGGGTAAATGCTCTTCCCAACTACCCTTGAGATCTAGGACGCATGCCCGTAGCATGTCCTTTAAAATCTGGATGGTCCTCTTTGACTGACTGTTCATTTGTAGATGAAAAGCAATGCTCATCATTAATTGTGTCCCCATGGCTTGTTGGAAACTCTTTAAAATGAGCCGTGAAACTTAGATTCCAGTCAATACACAGATATCGGCACTTCCATGTAACAGCATATCTTCAGATATAGAACCTGCTGAATTCCTCCAATGTGAAGGTCATCCGCACAGCCAAAAAGTGTGTCGACTTAGTAAGCCGGTCCACTATCACCCACACCGCGTCATGCCCTCGCGATGTCCGTGGCAAGTGAGTCATAAAATCCATTGTGACGGTTCCACTTCCACCAACCATCTTTAACATTAACAACCACACTTAGTGTCACTTTTACCTATTGACACGTGAGACATCATCGAACGAAATCTCTTACGTGTTTCTTCATCCCACTCCAGTAATAATGGCGACAGATCGATACATTTGTTCCACTTCGATAATAGTAAAACGAGAGCAATGGAA
>JAEQBH010005906.1:0-114930 GCA_016808115.1 Tetrastigma voinierianum | reverse complement strand
AACCATAAGTGATCGGTGACTCTTCCTTCTCACTAAGAATGTGGCGACAACGGTTTGAGTCACTGCTAGTTGGATTAGTGACCCGATTGGGAAGAGTTAGTTGAAGCTTATGACAGGTGTTCATCGAGCTATATTTGAAAGAAAGAGGAAATAATAGTTTTCAAGTAGGAGGATTGAAAGTCTCTAGCATGGAAGATTGGGAGCTATCAAAGTGTCCTATGCATGGAATAGACTTGGCCTCGGATGGATGTTTTGTATTCCACATGAATTATGCCTCCAAAGGGCATAGTGGTGCAGCCTGTGATAGGGCTTTCTGAGAAGAGTGCGCGGAGAGGCAAGGCGCGGGCGATTGAAGACCTTGCCAAATGCAACTACAAGGCTCCATCTAAAGCTTTAGGGAGTAGCAGCAGACTAAGGGGGAGTGGTGTAATTGAGCTTAATCGAATGACTGCCATTGAAGCAAAGTTGGATGCATTAATGAACAAGATGAGAAACAATGAGAGAAGAATGCATACTGCACTTGAAGTGGGGACGGGTGGATGGGGAGAAAGAAGAAGAGTCTTTGAAGAGGATCAAACGAGGGTCCTGGGTTGAAGGCATAGTACCTGTGATATAACATGAGCCTACCTTTCCATTGACCTCAACTTGCCCACTCTGCCACACAACACTCAGAGCCATGGGAGACTCTACTCGTGGAGAGGGTGACAGTCAAAGACCTAGGCAATTTGCAGCAATATCATGCCTCCTCGGGTTTCGCAATGACGGCAAGCGAGTAAGTGGAAGTGAAGGAATCTAATTGCTGAGGACCGGATGCTTGCGTTCATGGGAGCGGAGTTCTTTGAACATACATGAGCTTGAAGTTTGCTAAGTTATCGGCACATTCCGGGTAAACAAGCTATGTTTGAGAAATTGATACCAACGCCTCTTTGAAGGTGGAGGAGGCTGGTGAGAATGGTGGCGTAATAGCCATAAATAGCTAAGGATGTGTTCCCAAATGCTTACAGGGAAAAAGTCCAGAAGGATTAGTGATAATTCAGAAAGGTGATAGAAATTTAAATGAGTTTAGATCTGATTTTGAAAGGAAAAAGAGTTTCAAAATGAAGACAATTCTCACAGTAGATATACCATTAAGACAAGCGAAGCTGACTTCTTGGGAAACCTTAAGCTAATTACAATTTTATAGATGGGTTGTTTGTTTATTTGTGCTTGATATTATAATTGTTTTAAAAATTTTGTTACATGATTTTGGCTAATTCCAGTTGAGGAAGATGGGCCCAAATATAGATGTTATTCAGAGCTTTGTTATCTCATTTGAGATGTAAATAATACAAAAGAAGTATTTCTATTTAAATTAATTGTTTTTTAATGATAATGCATAAGTGATTTGGAATGTGATTTTATTATATAAATTGCTTTTGCGTTGAGTATATTGATGAATGACAGTGTGAAGTGAAAGATGAAATTTGTTGTTCTTGCTTGAATTGAGATTGTATGCATTGTAAATGTGTACACAGAGTATGAATTAGTAGAAAATTTATTACAAAGTCATGGGTTGAAGAAGAGGATAGAGTAGACAGAATTATGTGCATTGATGAGACAAGTTTTGGTAAACAATTGTGAAACTTTTGTTGCGACATTGATTCTTTTTGTGCGACAAAAAAAAAAAAATCACACCTCCAAGCATAATAGAGGAAATTATGTCTTATTTGCTCTTCTGTCAGACAGGAGGTTGATGCTAACAATTGATTTACAATGAAAGAGTTTGTAAACATAACTCTTATTATGGCCTTGAACAAACTTGGGCTAAAAATGGGTTCTGATGAGACTACTCTATGTGAGACATAAATCAGGCTGGGTATGACAAATTCTGTGTGGAAAATTTTTGCTCTATCGTGACAAAAGAATTTATAACCTTAATAAAAGAATTAATTAAAAATCTATATTCTGAAGCATTTAATTCTCTATGTGACACAATGTAAAGGAGCATAAACTTTAGATTGAATTTTCACGACAATTAATAAAGAACAGCAACTCTGGCCTATAAATAGAAGCGTTTGGTAAGAAGTCACTTTACCTCATAAACATTCAACCCAATCCTCAATCACCTCATATACCAAATAAATACCATGCCATATCCTTAAATCTCTCTCTCAAAATGTCTAAGCCAGCGAACCTTATTCCAAACCTCAGCGAAATCATGGAAGGAATATCTGTGAGAGGGAGGAAAGAAAACGATTCAAGCTGTGCGAGGCAAAACAAGGCGAAGTGAAGAAAGGGAGTAGCAGGAGGAACTGGAAGTAGTGATGGAAGAATCTAGAAAAGGAGATAGGAGATGAAGAAGCAAAGTAAGAAAGTAGTGGATGGGTTGACTAGGTCTGCGATATGACATATTGCTGGAGAGATAAACTACGGCATGGGACTTCATTAGGAGAGAGGAAGCACAGCAAGTGGATTTCTCCATTCGAGCTAGTCGAGAGCAAGGATGGCACCTATTACGAGGCACAAAGCTTTCAGGATTATAGATGTGGTGAAGGAGTTCTACCTTAAATATATGGTGAATGAAGGATAAAACAATCGTTAGGGGTGATGGATATCCTTTAGTAGAGAGCAAATAAGCCTCACATACAATCTTCAGGAGAGGAAGAGCGGGTCTAAGTTCAAAAGACCGGTAGAAGCTTTTGATTTCAGAAGAATTATAGACACACTAACTAATGGAAGAGGTGGAATGCCACTGGAACAACCCACATGTGAGTCCATGCCCAGAGCATGACGAGAACCGGCAAGGTGTGGTTTTCATTTTTGTTCAATCATTTTACATTGGCTTTTTATCTGCATAGTTAGAAGGAGAAAGAGCGGTGTTATACCATCATAAAAATTATAATAAGTCAGTATGAAGCGAGTAATGAAAACTCAGATGAGTGTTAAAGGAGGACAAAGTGATCCACATGAAGCGATCTCGGAGCTGCATTTTGGTGTTATCTAAAGGCTGGGAAGAAGAAAACTATCCGAGATATCCCTTGTGCAGGGTGAGGCCTAAAAAGGCATGGAGGAAGCGGTGGGTTGTAGAAGAAGAATAACAAGTAGAAATATAGCGCCTGACATAAGGTGAGCTCAGCTCCAGCGAGAGCGAGGGAGTGTGAGCCCATTGCGACATTCTCTCCCTTGAGGTGAGACAAATTTAAGAGCATCTTTGAAAGCTCAGGCTATAAGTAATAATGTTGTATTGCTAGAAGCGCTAAATACCATGAAAAGAAGCTGAAAAGGGACAACCAAGCCCGAAAGGTCAAACTCTGACTCATGGATGAGTATATGGATGTTGAGTTGAAAATGAGGACTAAATTTGGAAGAAGCCCTAAAGCAAAGAGATGAGAATTGGGAAGATTAGATGTGAACTAAGAGAACAAGATCATGTATGAAGAGCTGAAAGCAAAAGATGCCTTTCTTCTGTGCTTCGATGAGATAGTGAGCTAATCAGATCATGAATGAGGAGGGATGCCATGGAGAAGAACTGCTTTGCAGAGAAGATAGATGCTTTCGAGTATCTGTACAAGGAACATCAGAAGGAAATAAGAACTCTGATAGAGAAAAGGGATAAAGAAATAGAGGGCACCCTAAACTATAGGGAAAAATTCTTTGAAAGCCTAGACATGATCACCAAAAATTTGCTTAAAATGTACTCTGCCTAGGGAGAATTTGAGGGAACCGTGAATTCTATTGGCCAAAGACAAAATGAAATGATCAAGCAACTGGCCTGGCAGTGGAGTGGTCTAGAAGTGGAGAGAGCGGTAGATCCAAGGTAGCTCTGAGTCAATTCTTGAGTTCTACTTCTCAGGACAGTTATAAATTAGATCACCTTGCCTTCCTCCATATGCATGAAAAGAAAGAAAATATCTCACACTATCTCTTCTATCTCTTCCTCTTACCTAACATCATCATGAAAAATTCAATAAAATATAAATTTCTTTGAAAACCTTGGTGTTAAAGCTGAATTTTTATTATTTCTTGTTGATTTGTTTAAATGTTCTTTCCTTTGAGTTTAATAATTTTAATTGTTGACTTGTGGTAAATAACTTAGTTGGATAAAAGATAAACCCAGTTTCACGGTTGGAATTGATAAATAAGTTGTGAATTGTTTGTAAAGTGAATTGTTGATGCAATTAAGTTGTTGTTGTGTTACATTTTTATAAACTGAAGTGTTGATCTAAATGAACATTCTATTTATTAATGCCAGTATCCTAGATTGAAATAACAAACATTTAATGATGCATTTGGGGTAGGATGAAATGGTGAGGAAAGTTGTAAAAGATATTAAATGTGTTAGACTTCAAGAATAAGTAAAGTTATAATAAATTGATGGAACATATAAGACCTACTATAATTATGTTTCTATAAATATAATTTAGTTATAAAAATCTTGATAAACTTTTAATTAACGTAAGCTCTGAAACAAATTGTACTTAGATTAGGGACATCTTAAGGATCCATCATTAATCTCTCAATGTCCTAGAACTTGTTGGATTATTAGTCAAGCGAATCCTAGGCAAACCACTAGCAGAAATAGTTTGATGCATCCTTGAAGTTTGAGCCTTTCAAAGCCTACCCTGTTACATGCATAAACATACACCAATTTCTTTATTTGAGCTATGTGATCTCATCATCAACTAATAACAGTAAATGAAAAGCCCAATTCTTGTCTTGTAATCCTTATTTGACCAAATTACAAGACAAAATACATCAATGTGTGAGAAAAGAACAAGTTTGGGAACTATTTGACTATGGAAAAGGATAAGGATTAGGATGAAGAGAATTAAGAAAGAAGTATGAAAAGGAAAAACATCAAGGAAGAATGAGTTTAGTCTTCTCATTGAACAATTAAGTTCTTAGGGGTGTTCAACACCACAAAATACCTAGCATGTTGGTATGAGTTACTAACTTAAAGTTAGTTAGAGATAGAAAACTAAAAAGACAAAACATTTACCATTCTAAAAACCTTGATAATAGATGAAAGTGAAAAAGCTACAAGATGGGGAAGAATGTACTTTGATTGGAAGTGAATGAAGAAAATACCAAGTGAAGGTATGGGGAGAGATGCATAGGCGGATGTGTGAAGGATTAGAAACTTAAAATCAAGAGAAATCAAGGAAGCATGATGAAGGCAAGAGTATGAAGTTGTCGATGAAATGCGGGTCAGGTGGAGCTGGGAGTGTCGATTATCTGCTGCGTACCCAAGCCACATTGAGCCTAAAAGACCTATTTGATGTGGAAGGTGGTAATATGCCTACATTAGTGGAGATTAATATGACAAACAAGCATATGTGACTCTAAAATGAAAGATAAGTATGCCCGAGTGAGTATTCGAGAGAAAGATTAACTAATCTGCCAAGGAAAAAGAGGGAGGGCCTGTGTGCTCACAAATCGGGGTTGAATGATTAAATTGTTTACCATGAATTATTGGTTCATTTCGGTGAACTTAATTGAAAATCTTCTTAATTCTATATTGGAAACATGTTTGAAGTAATTTTACAAACGCTTATCTTCTTGCCCAATTGAGTTTGAAACAGAAAAATGTCATACAAATAAAAAAAAGTTTAATAATTGAGAATGAAACAAAATTTTATTTTTCTTTGCTTAGGGACAAGCAAACTTTAAGTTTGGAATTTGATGATCTTAAATAATATTTTTAATCATTTTAAATGTTTTAGCAATTTTAGATTAATTTTATGTCAAATTATGGAAATATTCACCAACTTTGTGTTTGCGGGTTTAGTAGTAAGATCAGTCATTAGGAAAGAAGAAAGAAAAAAATGGCAAATGCGACATGTCTATTACGACATAGTTTTTTTTTTTTTGTGTCGTGACGAGAACATTAAGCAAACCGGAAAAGTATGTCACAACCAGCGTTGTATGTCACAACAAAGGAAGTGTTTGACTCCAAGGTAGAAAGATTCTTTCTGTCATGACAAACAAAACATGAGGTTGAGCTAAACTCTGTCACGATAAAAGACATCACTATTGCGACATAAAATGGCAAGAATATAACACAAGTCAGCTAAGACAAGTGTTTTTATGTTGCGACAAAGTTTTTAGCATGGAACCAACTCAAGGAAGAAATTACATGCAACAAAGAAGAACTGTCAGGCATAGCACTAAGGTTCTATGAAGCAATAGGCTTTGTCCGACAAAAGGAATTCTTTACGCCGTGACAAACAAAACATGAGGTTGAGTTGAACTCTGTCGCAACAAGGTAATCGCTCAAAAAGTTGAAGAGCAATACAAGAGGAATGGCGACAAAGAAATTCATGTAGTGACATAATCAAGAACTGAAGACAAAATCTATGTCTGACGAGTCTTCTATCGTAACAATAAAAGTTGTAGGTGATATAATTCGGTCGCGACAAAGAAAATTCGATCACGATAGGAATCAAAGAGAGCGCGTGATTAACCAAGTTAAGTATGTTGCAACAAGCATGTCAGCGACAAGAAGGACAAGAGAAGAAAAAATTTATAGCGACAAAGCTGCGTCGCCAGTGAAGATTGTAGAGCAACCCGAAATTTTGCCATGACATAGAAAAACTAAATCGCGACATAGTAGACAAGGTGAAGATCAAAACTGCGTCGCGACATCTTAGTGTGGTATTAAAATCCTAAGCTCAGGAAGAGCAGTCGATGAAGGCAAGAAGAACGCGATGAAGCCTAAGACGTGATGGAAGACTTTGTAGTGACAAACTTTCTATGTCACGGCGAAGCGACGATTGGAGCGAAATTTGGGGATCCACAACCTTTGTCTTAAATGCGGCCTAACATTGGAAAGTAAATGATATCTGAATACTATGGGCGACTTCCATAATGCGGGGATTTAGGTCAGTTCAAGACTCTTTGTATATTTTCTTTTATTTTTTCATTTTTTATTTTATTTGATTTTATTTAGCTGTGGTGTGGTTTAAGCGTGGTTTTTAGTTGATTTCTTTTGATTTTTTGGAGTTGAGTAAGCCATTTTATGGTGTAGTTTATTTGGAATTTCTAGTTAAATTTTCTCTTTCATTACCGTTTTTAACAAAATAGAGTTTGGAAAATGTTTGGATTTCATTTATTTCAGTTCGTTTACACTTTCAATGAATTTACCTGATCAGTTAGTCACTGATATGAGTGAACCAATTTTGAAAGGTTGAGCTATCTCTAAAGATAGATTAGATGATGATAATCATTTTCTACACAAAGTGGAAAAACGCCTAAATTAAATTCTTGAATTTATTTTATTGATAATATTATTTTAGACAATTATTTCCGATTACTGTCTATAGTGTACCCAGCAAAGTATGTTTAGCTCTACGATTTCTGACTCTGAAGTGACAAGAGATGGAGATCTTGAGGGTAGAGAGTAAGTTCTTTGTGGGTATGGTAAAGCTAATACTTTGACCTTCGCTAATGAACTCTGAAGATTACTCGGATAAATCAACTGACACTCATGTTTGAGGATAGTTTGATGAGTATCAATTTAATCACTGAGTTCTCTCCTCTCGATGAAGGATTTTGATACCATCGACAAAGATCTAATCAGGAGATGGATAATTTCATCAATATTAAAGGGATAAGGTGGGTGTGAAGTATTGAAAAGAAAAATACTTTCAGATATTAGAAAGAGGATTATGTCTTACAAGTAGTTGATTAAGTCATGAGTCAAAAATGGAACATGAATCTCTGTCGGTTAAATGTATGGCTAGGGAGAAATCAAACTATATACCACAATGCATCTTTGGCCAGTTGACTTTCCAACTTATGGCTTAGCTAAGATTCAAAATGATGCAAAATTGACAATTATTCGTGATCATATACAGTGTTGTCTAATATCGATGAACTCTCAACTCCATTCTTATTAATATTTTATGTACACTAGTGAAATTACTTTAGTATTATTTCATTCGTTTTCCAATCATCTGAATATTGGTCTTCAAATAGTAAGGATCTTGAGTAGTTGGGGTAGTTGGTGTTTATGATTCATCCTCAATCCTCGTGGGAACGATATCTGGACTTAATGAAAATCCACTTTTATTACTTTTACGTTGCATTGCGATTGATTATGACCAATAAATCTTTAATGAATCCGGTTTATAAAAAGGGAACAAACCCCAATTTCATCAAAATGAATGTAACAAGTTTTAGTGTCATTGCGAGATTAAATAATAAGTCATAATGATATCATAAATTTTAAATACATTTTTGTCTTTACAAGTTTTTGATCTTTGAATTTAAATAGTTCTTGGGTGGCATACCAAAAGTTTGGCACACATGATCACATCATTTATGGTCACAACAATAACCTCTATCGGTTTGTGTGGATATTGAATGTTTTTTTTGGAATGAATGTTGTGATGTAATACAATTATCGACTTTGACCATGTATGTGCGATTCACGGGATTCGACATGGTATTAATGTCTTAGGCCCGAGGCATAGACCTTTCTTTTCACCTCTAGTCATTTGTGAGTTGTCCTGCTCGACATCCTTTTTACCGTGATTGGGGTGTTTGATTTAAGCTATTAGTCATTTAATGGTTTTCCCTTGACTTCATACTGGGGCATACCCCTACTTTAATTGTGATGGCTTCCATTGCAAGTTATTAGAAGTCTCAAGTCATCGCGAGCGCCTCCTTTCATTTTGGGCTCTTTCGGTACTCACTCAGACCCTTCTCTGGTACTTGCCAGATTCGATCATTTTTCCGGCACTCACCCCGGATGCATTCTTAGATACTCGCTCATATTATTACTGCTGATTCAAATCAATTTTCTAGTGACTACTTGGATTCCTTTTTGGTACTTCCATATTCTATCACTCTTCGTGCTTGAATTCTTTGGTACTTGCCCAGATTATATCACTCTTCCAATACTCGTCTAGATTCTTTTGGTACTTACATGGATTCTATCTTGGGTACTCCTCAGTTATTGACACTTGCCCAGATTCATTCCCTTCTCTGGTACTTGCCCATATTCGATCCTTTCTCTAGTACTTACCCAGATTTGGTCACCATTTTTCAGTACTCGCCTAGATTCTTCTGGTACTTGCCCAAATTCTATCACTCTTCTAATACTCACCCAGTTTTGATCACTTTTCTAATACTCACCTAGATTCTTTTGGTACTTGCCTAGATTGATCCTTTTTTGAGCACTTGATTAGATCCTTTTCTAGTACTTGCCCAGATTCTATCACTTCTCTAGTACTTGCGGTCGATGCTTTTAAGTACTGCGGTCGATCCACCCTTTGGTACTCACGGATTGAACCCTTTTTGGAACTGCATTTTTCGCGGCATCGTGCCGAATTATGTCGTTACCCATTCCCCCTTAGCCTTCTTTGTCATTGTGCGAGGACAAAATTGTTGGCAGTGCCTTCGCCAGGTTCATTTCACTCATTTGCCGGCATGTGCGTGCCAGAAGACCATTCATTCATTCCTCTTGAAGAGGGGAGCACCTGTTTGACCTCATTTTTCCCTCGACACTTGTAGTGAGTCCACAGGTGTCATGCCAGTTGTTGTTTAATCTGGCCTTGCTGGGCTTAATGGTGTGAAGTGTGTGGTTCATTTTGGTGTCATGGCCCCATTCCTAAGTTGTCCACGTTGTGCTATATAGAAGTGAAGCCTCCCTAAAATTTCAGTTCAACTAGAGTTCATAGGAGCAGATTCGAATAAGGAGCACTCGATCTTGTTTTGATCATATCTCCCTTATTCGGACTCAAAATCATGCATCATTGATTTTGTTGGATTCCTAACTCATTAAGGAATTCTTTGAAAAAATTTGAGAATTTTTATCAACTAGATCGACTAGTTGGGAATGTTCATTCAGCTAGTTCGGCCAGTTGATTGAAGTTCATTATTGACGGGTTCGAATTCGAGCACCAGCTTTGTTTGGTCATATCTCCCTCGTCTGAACTTGGAATTGCACGTTGATTTTTTTTTTTTTGACTTCTTATTCTTTTAGAAATATTATGTCAAAATTTTCACTTTTTTCTCAACGACTCGGCCAGGTCGAGGGCCGGTTCGATGGATCATCGAGTCGGCTGCTCTTGAACGCTTATTGATTTTAGACCATTATACTTAGTTCGAGCCCTGCTCTAGATCAGTCTGTCGCATGGTTTGGGTCTTGTTTTGTGCCATCTTATGGGTTAGTTGTAACCACCTTGAGTCCCGTTTGGATTCTTGGTTGTTAAGCAAATGAGTTAATGTGGCGAATGTTTAACCTACGTGTAGAAGAGTGTTTATGGAGTTATGGAAGTTCGAGAAAGATTGGGGGAGTTCCCAGGACTGAAGGTGTGCAAAATGGAGTGGGTTAGGGTTAAAGGGGAAAGATACAAGCAAAAAAATTGTGGATAAAGAGAAAGCTAGAAAAAGAAGAAAGGAGAAAGGAGGAAATGAAAAAAATGAGAGATTCTCTAGATCCGGGTGGGAGTGGTCTCTTTTATTTTGAAGGGGATTTCCTAAAGTTTTAAGGGAGTGGATACTTGGTTTTGGAGGCAGAAAAGAAAGAAGACAAGAGAGTGGCCCAGTGAATCGTCTGATGCAGACGTTGTATGTAAGTTTCTTTTTAGACGGTGTCTTTGCCTCTAATGTTTGCAGCCTCATTTTAGAGAACTTGGCATTGTTTGGGTCGGTTCTCACTCATCTAGAGTCAGAATCATACGCCATTGCTTTGGATGGGTTCCTTACTCATGGGAATGTTCTAAGGTACTGAGATTTTCAGTGAGTGCTTGATTAGGAAATTGGATCTTCCAATTCATTAGGGTTTTTTTCAAGAATACCCCGGAGTTATGGAACTTTTTTCTTGTTTGTTCTCTTCATGCGGAGTTGGAATCATGCATCGTTGATTTTTTGGGTTCTTACATGAAATGTTTTGACAAATTTTGAGATTTTACCTGTCGACAGGATAGTGGATCGGTAATTCTATAGGTTGTTCAATGGACGAGGAACTTTTACGTGTGTTTGGGTTGGTTCGTTCATTGAGTCAGTCATCGCCATTTCTTTTGTTAGGTTCCTTACTCTTTGAGAATATTTGAAATTTTTAGAATTTGTTCTCAAGCTGGATAATGGTTGGAAACGTGGATCCAGCCCGGGTTCAGTTTTATTTGCTGATAGCGATTGAGGCACTTGTCATTGTTGGGTTCTACTATGTGAGAAAGTAAGAATTTTGAGAATTTTCTCCATGGCTCTCTAAATAGGTTGGAGGAGCCCCGGATTAGACAATTAGTTATGTTTTCCCGGGACAGCGATTGAACCTTACCGCCTTGTTTGGGTTGTAGTTCTGTATCGGTGAATTATTGCAGACGTTGCTTTTGTTTGGTTCCTATGTCTGAGGAATGTTTTGAAAGGTGCGGGTTTTCCATGGTTTAACTGATTAGAAGCCCCAGGATTATTCTATGATCGAGGGTATTTTCGGGGTAATATGATTCCGGTTGTTGAGCCTTCTTTGGCCTTTGTGATTCAAACCAGCTCCTCGAATTGAGTGTAGAGTATGTTGGAGTCTGAAATGGGGTTTAGTTAAGGTTAATGTTGGTCCATTTGGATTCATAAGGTGAGTCTATGAGGTTAAGGTGGTTAGTTAGTGGCTAGTAGTTGGTAATCTTTTGTCGGAGGCTAATTTTTTTATGATAAATTGGCATGTTTTTATAAGCACAGGTGGTGTATAGAAGCAATGAGGAGCTTGAGATGCAATGTATGGTTTCTCCTAGCTTCCCTTGCTTGTGATATTTAATTTTGAGAGATTATTGTATGCTTGAAATATGTGACTAACCTTCCCCTACAATGCATGGCTAGGGACCACAGCTATGTGCTTTGATGTTGGATAATGGAATTCATGTGAATACTTGGTATTTGTTTGCCATACATGCTTGTTGTGCTAGTGTGAAAGCTTCCTGTCTGGAGTGCAATAGGGACCTCGAATGTGCCTTTGGTTATATTTGGTGGCATTAAATGTATATTGCTGGATGCCACAGGTTTATGTGGTCATCTTGTCGCGCCTAGGTGGCAACGGATCTTTAATGTCCTATGTACTCAATTCATTAATAGAGACTAGGTCGAGCTTGAAGTTACCTCATGTGAGGTACCTTCTAATAGGTAACACGATCCGGGTAGACTCATCTTGCATACCATTTCTTCATTTGGTATTATTAGGTTTTTGTTCTTACTTATTTCCTTAATAAATAAAAATAAAAAGTAAGTGGTGACTTAGCAAAACCACTGGGACGGATTTTCCCAATAAAAAACCTTTTTTCTTTTTTCTTTTTAAGTGGTCTTTGTAGGCTATGGATTGGGTAGGGTCCACTTTAATGTGCCATAAATAACAAGCAACCAAGTTTGAGTGAGCTATTGAGCTTATTTATGAGACCTATCCTGGGTGAAGGATGCTCACATAGTCTTGTCCGCCACTCTTTGAATATGGCAAGTTGAAATAGGTATTTGGGTTTGCAGGAAAAACCCAGCTCGAGGATAAGGTCTAATGAATAGAGACTCGTGGTAAAGCCGCTCGGCCTCTTAGATTATGAACTTCTCTGGGTTGTCCGAGGGAGGTGGAGGTGCCACAGTGCGATCCGATCTTTTCCTCTTACCGAAACCCAGTTTCTTGTAGGAGCCATTGGTGAAAGAAGAGATTGGTTTTAATACCAGTTTTGGAGGAAGAGAAAGATCGAATGTGAGATGAAGAAAGAAAAGTGACCATCAGGGGCCTGTTTATAAGCTAGTTTGGGGCGTCTTCGCTAGGTGAAGCACTTAAGGATTGGATGGTCATGGGGTTCACTTGGAGCCCAGTTCTGAACCTGGCGTACCCAGTAAGTCAAAAGGCAGCAGGTTTACCTGAGCGAAGGTGTCATGCACGGGGCGGACTCGAGTATGCTAACAAAGTGTCGAGTTCGCCTAGGTGAAAATTAGCGGCGAAGAGCTTTGCCTAGGCGAAGGATTTCTTTGCCTAGGCGAAAAAAAGGAGTTTACAAATGTGACTTATGGGTTCGCCTAGGTTGCCCTGGTAGGATAAACCCCTAAATTTTAAAACTTTTGGCTCTCTTTTGTTGTCATCTTCACACTGAATCACTAAAATCAATTTGGGGCTTGGTTTTCTCTCTTTTTGAAAATTTATATATTTTAATTCCACCGCAAAAACTCGGTTTCAATTATATAGTACCCGACTTTGCTTTCTTGAGTAAACACAGAACACTCGACAAACACATCGAACAAAAGCAAAAAATAGTATAAAGTAAAATAGCAGATCTGTTGAAATTAACGAAATGAAACTAGCAACAAAAAATGAAAAAAGAAAATAAATAAGAAAGGGATTCTCTCTGCAAAACTTGGGTTTGCCTCCTAAGAAGATCTATATTTAGTGTTGTGTCTCGACGAGGAGGCCATGTCGCTACTAGTTCGCAAAAAGAAAGATGAAGGGATTCTTTTCGACAAAAGCGGAACCTTCCTCTTCCATCAATTAGTAGTCAAAATGGTGCTTTAATCTTTAGCCATTTACTTTAAATGGTCATTTACTTCATACTCATTATATTTGCCAAAAGTGAAGCGAAATTCTATTATAATGGCTCTCTTTATCATTGATTATACAACATGGGTTCCAAAAGCGGGTCAGATGTTTTTGTGGAAGGAATTGCACATACGATTTTGGCAGCATCATTTTTTGTGTAGCAGTGCATCATAGAAGCTGACCGTAGTCCATTCTGAAGGATATGTTGCCATTGGGAGAACGGACATGAAATTGATCCCCATACCACGTAAAGATTTCCCACTTGGTGAATGTTGTTCAATACATTTCATTTCTTTTGGAAATAGAACCAACTCGTGACATCGTACAACGCATGTATCGATGAGAATCCTTGAATTGGTAGGCAAGAAAAATCTAGATTACAACACTTTCTGAGCTCTTTTATGGTTTCCAAAATGTCCTCCATAAGGGGATGAATGGCATTTCAATAATATCGCATGTTGTTCCTCTTGAGGTACACATCTTCTTGTTACTAGATCATATCATCTTTTGAAGAGTAGTGAGTCATCCCATTGGTATAACTTCACATCATGCATGAACTTTTTCTTCTATTGATAACTAAGTTCAAGGGGTAAGACATTTTAGGCCAAATAATTTGGTGGCACCATGTGAAACTCCATTACAAACAACGCAGATTCATCTAGAAATGATTCCTTAATTTCTACTGGATCTTCAATCCCTTTGTTGGCTTCTGATGAGTCCAAAAACTCATTAGATTTTTAATCCATTTTTCTGAGTTTATAAGGAGAATAATGATGAATTGTCTGCAAAAACTGATAATTTACTCAAATTCCAATTTGCAGGAAAATACGTGACAAATTTAGCGAAAATCATAAGAAATCAACTCTTGGGGGTGGAAGTCGAAACTTCGAGATTTAAGTCGCGACGGGAAGTGGAGTTTCAGCAATTCGATCCATGACATCAACAATTATTTGAAAGCTGAAGAGTGAACAAGTGAAGTGTTTTGAAGAGGTTGAGACAAAACGACGGTGGATTAAAGGCGTGAATGTGAAGAAGTTCATGTCAGCGACATCATTCGCGATCGCGACACCGGAGATAAATGATGTCATAATACCACCATGAGGTCGCGACAGGAGTACAGAAGCCCGCGAAAAACCTTCTCGAGTAAAGAAGTCATGACTAATTTTGAAAGGACTTGATGTGCGACCTTGGCGGTGGCGAAGAGAATAACACCAGACCATAGCGAAGCTCCAAATCGGGCGACCGGAATTAATGAAAGAAGCGGACATGATGTCTTAGACACCCATGGTGTGTGACGGAGTCAAGCTTAGCGGTGGGCATGGAGTCGTGACCTGAAATGAAGTCGCGATAAAATATTTCAAGGAGTGAACGCAGAATTCGCGGCGGTTGGAAGAGATGGCTACATCGACCTTTGAATTAGAAGATGTAGCGGCGTCCTTGGTGATCGACATAAACTGCAAATTATCATGGTGCGACATCATTCGGTAATTAGCGACATCGGTATGTAAAAAATGGAAATTGGCGACATCGTTTAGGCTTGTCGTCGGATCAGAGATCGCGCGAGACGATCAAACAAAATAAAGCCACTTCCAAAAGAGCTCTGTCACGGAAGGTGATCCGATGTATGATTGTCGCGACATCAAGCGGCTCATAAGCATAACGATGAAGTCGCGGCGTGAAAGAGAAGTCCGCGACGTAGTCGATGTCGACACACACAATGGTGACACATGAACAAACAAATGGGCGATTGTTTTGAAACCCACAAGGAAGTGCGCCAGTTAGGGCTGACTGGAACCCTATAAGCGGTACTCTGAGAAGAGCGATAACAGCGACAGCGAAGTGGGTGGCCAGAGGAACTGTGTATTACAATTTTTACATTTCATTTTCTTTTTGTTTTGTAACACCATTTTGGTCCTGATGGTGTGTTTGTTTGAATTCTGGTTGGATGTTAGTTATTGAAGTTGAAGTGAATGCGGAATGTTATTTTCTTCAAATTGCGCGAGTGCGTTTGAAGTCGAACAAATTTTGGGTCGAACTGATTCACGGATTCTGATAGTTCTTTTGATCGAAACTCTTTTTGTAGTGTAATAGTAATTTAGAAACCCGATTTCCGTTAGTTACTCACATTGTTTAAATTTATCTTTCCTGAGAAATTAATCGAGTCTGCGAGATTAAGTCTTGAATACGCTGGCAGTTTTGTTTTATTTTGTATCGTCAAAATGTGATGTCTATACATGTCGGATTGTTTCACGCTCATTTCGGGAGGCCCTCAGTGACAGCCACGCGAGAGAAGGCATTCACGAGGAAGTGATGAACAATTTCTCAGGGTATACGAACCTAATATTGGGATATTGGAACTTTGTGAATTATAATCGATAAATCTTCCTCTCACTTGAAACCGAGAATGAGTTGAATGACTTATCAATTAAAATGGGCAGAGAGTTTGCCTCGATTGATGAGTTCAATCCAGTGTGAGGATCTAATCAAGGAAAGAATGAATTGTTCCAATTTTGAGGATGAGAAACCGTATAGTAAACCCATGCTTAGCACATGTCTTAGAGCTAAGGTTTACGATCCATGCAGGAATGAAGTAACAGAAAAGAAAAATACACTGAACAAGGCAACTCCAGTTCTAAAAGTATTATCTAATCCTCTCATCTTGAAAAGAAACGGGGAAGATTAGATGATGAAATGTGTCGTTAAGGAGAAATCCACCTTGGCATTACCATCTTCCTTGGGCGGATTCTAAATCTAAGTTCATGGAAGCAAATTCTGAGTTATTCAGAGTTGATGTTTGACAGTGTAGCTTGATAATATTTATAAACTAGCGACGATCAGTTCTTTAAAATTTTTTAATTTTTTACTCTTTGGTTTAACATCATTTCATTTGTTCTTAGTTTACATATCTTTATTCTTTTATTATTTTAAAGGTTGCTAGGAATATATATCGATTGCAAATCATAGTCAAATAGTATGAGCTTGAGTAGTGAGGTAGTTGATTGAGAATTCTTGAGATTAGGATCGATATATCGGACCAAATCCACTTTATTGCTTGTTAGGCACGTACATGCGAATCATGGATCAAAACCCGAGGAAAGAATTTGTCTACTCAAAGAAACCGTTTTATTCAATGAGTACAGAAAATATAACGAACAAGTTTTTTAGGCGCGTTCTTGAAAGTGAATAATAGTCCTTTGGTAATAGTGTCATAAATTTGTATACATCATTTGGTCCACAAACAAGTTTTTGGCGTCGTTGCCCGGGATTAGACAATAGTCCTTTGGTAATAGTGTCATAAATTTGTATACATCATTTGGTCAATTAAGTTTTGGCGGGTTAACCGAGATCGAAAGAATTAATTAGATCAATATTACGACGAAAGAAGGATATACTGAATTTGGACATTTTTAAAGAACAAAATTAGCTTTTCAGCGGTGACCATTAGTCACTAATTTTTAATAGCATAAGCCATGTTGAAAATATTTGTTAGGTTTGACTAGTCTGATAATATAAGGTATTCTTTTTATTTGAAAACCTTTAATGCATAAGAAATAGGGATGCGACACGATTCAATGATTTGAATTGGAGAGAATGCTCGGGAGCTTGAAAGACAAAAAAGCGAAAACCACGGCTATGGCGAGAGAGACATGACCCGAAGCGGAGAACGAGAGGAGCCAGGCCAAAAAGCCCATTCTTACGATGGAAGTTTTTGAGGCACATTGAAAAGTATTTGTTGACATTCAGTGGTTGGCTGTTTAATTCTTGACCTTAATAATTACAATGGTTTAGCCAACATCGGGTTCGGTCATGCCAAAGACCCAAATAGGCACATGGGAAGATTTCCGGGATGGTATCTGATGAAGCTTGAATAGTGTGAGACCGGAGGTGATAAAACTACATCTCTTCCCATTTTCTTTAGCGCATGACCACATGGTAGCGGATCATTACATATAGTTACATTGATCCTTGGGAAGAGTTGGTAGAACACTTAGGCGGATTCTTCCCCATCTTTCACTTGGAAGACGAGAAGAGAGATAATTGTATTTTCAGCAAGGGAAGATGAGGCACGTAATAATAAACAGGAAGGAGTTTAAGGAATTCTTTGAAGGAGTACCCAATGCATGGAATAGACTTGAAGACCGGATGGATGATAGTGTATCACGCTGAATGATCGTCAAGATTATTATTATCGATGCTTCATGTTGTGGAGCATTCGGCGAAAAATCTTTGAAGAGAGCGAGAGATCGATAGGGACACAGCAAAATGCGTATGAAGCTCCATCGAGGTTTTCAAAGGGAGTAAGCAGAGAAAAGGGGTCATAGAATTTGAACGAGATGGCGACCATGGGCTAAGTTAGGATGCTATAATGCATGGGATGGAATGAACGAGGAAGATGCACCTTGCTCATGAGAAATAGGAGCGTTAGAAGAAGAATTGATGAAGAGTGTTGATGTGCCAACGGAAGAAGATTCTTATGGTCTTGGGGAGGTTAAGTGTGCGTGAGCAGCCCCGAAGTTATCATTTCAAGCCCGATCCCAGCACATTCTGATCAGTGGCTGAGAGCGGTAGGGGAATTTCTCATATGGTGGAGGGTGTACATGGCCAAGGCGAGGCGGCATCCTCAACAAGGATATCAACGACCACAAGCTGCTTGACGGCAAGGAGGTGAGGGCGAAATGAATACCGGTGAGAGAACCCAGCCCGAGGAGCAAATGCGTATGGGGGATAACAAGAGGCTATTCTGATTCCATGAACGAAACGCTATACGACTTGGAAACTTTCAAGTGCGTGCCGGATGTTCGGAAGAATGCTGGTGCTTCACTAAAAAACCTAAAGACACAAGTAGGGCAATTGGCCCTGAATATGCCAAATACGAGGCGAGAGACATTCCACTGGTATTTAGAAGAACCTAAAAATTGCAGTAGCAGTTGATTGAGTAAGGAAGTTTTGGGCGTGAAGACGGATAGAAAAAGAAGGCGGCGGAGAAAGAAGGGGCGAGAGAAAGAGAAGAACAACTTTGATTGAATAGATGAGGAAAAATGGCCGGAAGGAAAAAGAAAGAAGGAGTACCGGCTTATACTCTGCGATTGCCATTCCCACGAGAGACTTGAGTCAAAGAGGAAAGCAGTTTTCTAAATTCTTGGATCTTTTCAGAAAATGAAATAAATATCATTACGGTGATCGGTGAGTGCCACTTGTGTTTTACGAAGAGAGTCTTGGCTGAAAAGATGGATTGAGGAGGTATAGTTAACCCAGGCGCTTCATGCGGTGCCACTTATCCTTGAGAAACTCCGGCAAGATGAAAGACCTTTGAGTTTCACTATTCCTGTTCTGGAAATATGAGTTCAAAAAGAAGCTTTATGTGACTCTGGAGCAAGTATAAATTTGATGCCTCTATCAGTTGTGCAGAGACTTAGTTTGGGGGAACTAACCCTAACAGCAATTACATTACAGATGGCTGATAGATCAATGGCACAACCAGAGGGCATTCTGGAAGATGTACTCGTCAAGGTTGGAAATTCATTTTTCAGTGAATTCATTATCTAGGATGGAGGAAGTCCTCAAGTTCTCTGTTCTTTGGGGAAGACCTTTCTTAGCAACATGTTTGCTAGCCGATTGGCGTGCGAAAAAGGTGAAGGCCCGGCACTTAGAGTTGGGAGTGGAAGCGGTCATTTTAATATTAATAGAGATGCAGAACATCCTATTAGCAGAGGGAAAACCTTGATTGTATATGCTGTGAAGCAATAGCCTTCTCAATGTGAAGTGAACTACGATTGTATCATTCAAAACTCTATCAATAGAAATTGAGATGAATTTGATGCACCTTGAGAGTTTGATTGTGAAGTTACACGCTTCAAATTTGTTTAATAATGGCTTGATCTCGAGCATAAACGATCAAGATGAAGTGGCTTGCGATGGGACCGGCAAACTCATGGGCGAGGAAACTAGTGCGAAGGGTTAACATTGAAGGAGTGCTTGATCCATTTGAAATGTGGGTTTCCCAAACGAAAAAAAGAAAACCGGTTATCATATCAGTGCATTAGTAGTTTGAAGAAGCGGATGGCAGTAATTTGAGAAAAATACAAGGAAAGGGTGCTTGGTCAATTGAAGATGCGAAGGTGTCAGTCCCTCTATTTGTATGCCTGAAAATATTGCTGAAGATAATGCAAAAACTTTTGTTGAGCATCAAGGAGAACCCAGTCATGAAAGAAGTTGTCGGAAAAGTTCTAAAATGATTCAATGCGAGGTTTTATATATGCTATATCAGAGACGATTCTTTGGGTAAGCGGTACATGTGGTTCCCCAAGAGAATTGGATTCTTGTAATCAAAAATGAAAGAATGAACTTATTCCTACAAGAGCTGTGTGTGAGGATGGAGGGTTTGTATCGACTACGAGAAGATTGAATCTTTACTGAAGATCGTTTCCTACCTTTCATGATCAAATCTTTGAATGGGTTGGCAGGACCACCCTCATTTTTGTTTTCTTGATGGATACTGGATATAACCAAATAGCTATTGCACAGTGGAGAAGGCCACTTTTATGCCCATTTTGGTACTTTGCTTTTAGAAGAATGCCATTTGGGTGTGTAATGCTCCTGAGTACCTTCAGATGCATGATGTCTATATTTGATCTAAGCAGAGGAATTTATAGAATCTTGGATGATTTCTGATTAATATGAATCGATTTGAACAATGCACATTTTAACAGAATGATATAGCAAAAAGTGCGGAACAAAAATCTGAAAATGCGGAATTAGGAAAAATGTCATTTATAGTTCTGAAAAAGATTGTCTTGGGGCACATGGTTTTAACGACGGGGGCTTGAAGTAGACCAACAAAGGTTTCAATTATAAGAGACTAATGCCACCCTACGAGTGCAAAGGAATCGAAGTTTCTTAGGACATGCTGGATTTATAGAAGATTTATCAGAGATTTCTCAAGAAATTGCTAGACCCTTTATGCGGTGCTAGAGAAGATAGTAAGTTTTATTTTGATGAATCTTGCCGAAGAAAGCATTGAAGAAATCAAATCCAGACTAGTGACTCATCACTAGCCGCCAATTAGAACGAAGGAATTTGAGATCATGTGATACAGGTGATTTTGCAATGGGAGGCGTATTGGGACAGAGAAAGATGAAAAAGTGTTCAAGGCCATCTTATGTAGTAAAACCTTTAATGAAGCACAAGAAAATTATTCTACCTCTTTTGAAAAGAGATGTTGGCAATAGTGTTTGCATGTGAAAAATTCAGGCCATATATTTTGGGGTCCCATATTGTTATACACACTAATCATGCAACAATTAAATATTTAATGGCAAAGAAGGAAGCAAAACCAAGATTGATCGGTGGGTATTATTGTTGTAGGAATTTGATTTAGAAATTAAAGACAAGAAGGGCAGTGACAATGTGATAGATGATCACTTGTCAAGAGTAGAGAACCTTTGTGAAAAAGGAAAGCAGCAAAAAATTTTCGGATGAAGCGGGTTATTTAGGTTGTCATCGATCACCTGGTATCTTTGTGTTGAATTTCTTGGCTTGTGGAATTAATAACACCATAGTCGGCTACCGACAAAGAAAAAAGTTAAGAGTGGCGTGATTTTCATCAGGATGATCCATATTTGTTTAAAGAAGGTGAATCTGATTATAAGGAGATGTGTACGAAGAGAAGTAAGCAACAAGATTTTACAAGAATGTCATGCATCGCATATAGAGCAGGAGGACACTTCCTGAAGAGATAAAACAGCCCACAAAATTCTCAGTCGGGGATTTTTCTTGACTCTGTACAGAGGCCCATTTTTGAATGGGTAAGGGTGTGATCAATATGAAAATGGAATCGACAAAAGGCATGAGATGCCCACACCCAAGGTATCACAGTAGTGCAATTGTTTGATGTATGGGAATGGATTTTTATGGGGCCTTTCGGTTCATTTACGAAATATATACATACTCTAGTATGGATTATGTATGTCAATGTGTGAAACGTGGCTTGTCTAGAATGATACTTATCTGATTTGTGGGGTTTTTACAAAGAAATATTATGATTTGGGACGGCGCTATAATTAGTGATGGAAAGCCATTTTGCAAATAAAGTGTTTAGCGAACTCGCGCGCTTGAGCAAATGTATCGGCCATTATGAGCGGCATCATATCGTTGATAATGGGTGTGAGCTAACTGGAAATAAAAAAAAGTTCAGAAAGTGGCGAGTTACCGCGAGAGTCGGATCGAAAACGATCGCTGTGCCGACTCTGTGACGCCAAACTCTGTTGGATCTCTGCGTGGGACGCGGAAAGCAACATCGTTCTCTCGCGGATTGAATCTGACCGCGACTATCGAACGGCTAACTGATTCGGTTCGTAAAAGAAGGTTTATCGCGATGGCCGAAGACGAAGCGAAACGGCGATCTCCGTTATCAGGCGTTAAGCGCGATAAAGTTCGGGATGGAGAGATGGATGTTGCGAAGTTTGCTCGGTCGGTGTTTGGAAGTCGAAAATTAGGTGATGCCACTGTGATATCTTTTGATGATAACATGGGGTTGTCTTTGGGAAGAGTTAAAGTTAATGGGCAAATGAGACCTCCTCTGATGGGAGAGAAGTGATCTGTGGATGGGAGAGGGGATCTAGCGGCAGATCAGATAGGCTAAGCGGGACGTCTGTGGAGTATTATATAGATTTTTAGTTTCTTTATAAAGACTTGGTACTGTGTGTCACAGTTTTGGTGTTCTAATCTGATTTGTTAAAAGCTAACCCAGGTTAGTATTAGATTAATTTAATCCTTTTGGAATTGTTACAATATGCAAATGAAAAATCAAATGGCACCTCAATGAGAAGAACAAGCTCGAGGACTACTCCCGTACTTCAGACGACCAACTCGAAAAAGGGGAGTACTTTTCTCCCTACATAAGTCTGTGAAAATTGAATAGAAGAGCCATGTTTGAATTTATGTGGGAATAATGATTAAATGGATGCTAAGAATGTGCAAATTAATAAGTAGTGAAAGATGTCGATCATCAAAATTAGAGACAGAATTACAGACTAAGTGTGACAGATTTTATGTGACAGAAGTTGGTCGCAACGAGTGATGAAGGAAGAACAAAGGAGCCTGAGGTTGCTTGACCAAAAGTTATCTGACGAAATTTAGAGGTGCAGACGAGTGAACATTTAGTGGCGGCAAGAACAATCCCTTCAAAGAGTGGTGAGGGTTTTGACAGCTCAACTATGTCATAAAATACCCGATGTCGCGGCTGATAACTTGTCCTCACAGTTTACTTATATCGCAAACAATAAAGAATCAGTGCGACATAATGTGAAAAATATCTGGGACGTTTCGTTGCATACATGTTAATGACTTTGATAAACACGAGTGGGGTGTGACTGAATGATGGTAGTAAAAACCTGTATTGAATTGCAACTGTTGAAACTCCCTCATATCATCTCTCTTCTTTTCAGCCAAATACAACCATTCATCTTATATTCTCTGGTTCTCGATTCTTACAAACCCCTAATCAGAACTTCTTCTTAAAACATGAGATTTCTCTATGTGGAGCCTTCAGCCTCTGTCCAAATGCGAGCGAAATCATGGGAGGGTATACTTTCGAACCGAAGGGAAGTTCATGCGAAAGGAGAAACGGGCCGTCAGAACTGTGATTGACTTGATTTGGCAACGGAAAGGAAGCGGCAGAAGTAGAGGAAGCGAGTTCGTCTGGAAGAAGCTCTCCAAATGGAAAAGCTTTATCTTTGGAAAAGGGTTGTGGAAAGAGGCTTCAATGGCTCATCTCTTTCTTTCAAGGAGTGTAGGCAAAGAGGGTGGGGAGGTACGCAGGCTTATCGAGTGCGGATGTCTGGCGGTCGTCGAGAATTTTACTCAGTCGAGTTGGAAGGAGAACTCTGTTTATGTCGGAGGAGTTTGGGTGGTGAAGATAATGAAATGTGAATGGAAGAATGAAAGGGATCAAATTAAAGAAGTTGATGAACAAGCCTATATAGTGAGAAGATTGAAAATTGACATACAATAAAGATGAATTAGGAAAAAGGAGAGCAAAAAGACTGACGGGATTTGTGAGAAGAAGTAAAGTGTGGTTCCTACTTCACGGCCTCATTATGGTCCTACGAGCATGCACAATAAGAGAACAAGAAGCAATCCTTCTCTATGCCTCTTTGAAGGGTCTGGTGATCTTTTAGACGATTATTGGTTCTATAATAAAGGTACCACTTAGAAGGGAATAAAGAAATTTGATCCTCATCATAGCGACTATCACAAGGTTATGCTTTAGGAATTTGGTGTGAAAGACATTAGGAAGAAGAAGTACCACAAAATGCTCACCATCTCTGGCGAAGTGAAGCGAGAACTAGGAATCAAAAGAATTATAATAGAGAGGATTAGAGAAGAAGATGATAATACAAGGCAGAAAGAATTTGCCAGTTGGAATCGGGAAAGAAGATTGACGCATCGAAGAGAATACCTTCATATTTGCGTGTGAGAAGAACAAGGTTATGGAAGTCCTATAGATTTTTCAACCCCCTGGCCAGCTCTCCTCCTTTAAGGAACAGTGATTTCGAGAACACGGTGAAATACAGGGACGGAAATAATCAAATAATGGAATGCTAGCGCCATTCAAAGTATGGAAAGAAAGAGAAGAGCAATGGAACCTCGACAAAAGTTCGAGAGAAGAGGTTTGTATGAAAAGAATTGAAGAAAGGATCAACAATAGGAAGAAGGAGATGAACAAAAGGAAGGTATATTAGGCGAGATGAAAAGAAAGAGATCAACAATGGGAAAGAGAAGAGATGAAGCCGAAGGGAAGAATGGATGAAAAGATCTGGGCACCAAGAGAAGAAATGGAGGAAAGAAGATCAAGATCTCAGAGAGTTAAATAGCCATGAATCATTCTCTGACAATCGGTATGATCGTGATTCTCGACTCTAAGGCTTCGTAAAGGAAAGGGATTCAAATCAGAAGCGGGACTAAGGAGAAGCGGATCAGGATTCAGTTCCTATACATGTCAATGTTCAAGGATTTTTGAAAGAAAATGATGAAGACAAAGATCAAAATGACAACAGGTACAGCCGGAAAGAAAAGGCTGGCTTGAAAATTTGGATTTGATCAATAACAATCTTTCCAAATTTTTAGAAGTCATGGCGAAATGGAGCATTACAACGAACACACCAGGCCTGAGACGGGATGATCGAACAAGAAGATTGATCTGATAAATTAATCTTGAAGCGATAGAAGGGAGAATGACAAGAAGAAGAAGAGAATGGAAATGAAATTCTAAATTCTCTCCTAGTTTATTATCTTGATCTGGACTCAGCATTTTACTCCTCCCCAAAAGAAAAAGATGATCCTCCCATTGATTTATCCTTCTTTTCCTCTCTTCCTGATTGTTGTTCTCAACTCTTGCATCACATCTTGAATAAAATAAGAAAATTTGTGAAAAAGGAAATGTTTGCTTGCTTGCAGTTAGATTGTATTGTTACTTTTTGCTTGACTTGTTAGGAGAATAACATTAGGATTTAGTTCAAGAATGAAATGCTGAAATATCATAATCTGAACTAGTTGAAGTAGTTTGACTAGGAGATAAACTTGAACAAAAATTTTGGAAAGAATCAGGGCATGAATAAAGAAACTGGAATTAGGAGTATTTACTATTTTGTTTAAATTCAGTTTAGTTGCAAAAATTGGAAAATTAGTTATTGCTGATGGAACAAAATACTTGGTTAAAATAGTATAGTAGGCAGTGAATAAGTACAAGTCTTGAAGAAATATGCACATCGGTCAACAAAACTTATGAAACTTTGACGAGGAATTAGGAATTTTATTTACGAGAGTCGAGTTGGAATCCACAGTCCTAGAACACGATTATTGATTGAGGCAAATCTTAAGTGAAACAACCAACGAAGGAAGCAGTGAAGAGCCATCCTTGCGGCGCAGAGTTTTAAGCCTACCCTCAAAATATGCTTAAGCATATTCTCTAGTTCCTGATTTGAGCCAAATAAGCCTTATTTCTTCAATAAACAACAAATTGAAAACTGAAATTCCCTTCCTTGCAATAAACCTGTAGTAAACAACCCAAATTATCCAGTTTCTAGTTCAGAAAAGTTTAGTATAAAGGAAGAAACAAGTTTGGGGGAATAATATTTCCAAATTTTGACAAGAAGGGGTTGAAGAAGTAAAGAAACAGAAGCTAGTGAAATAAGGAATAAGTTTTTGTCTTGTTGGCTATTTCCTTGAACAATTAAGCTCGTAGGGGTGTTTTTAACACCTAACACCTAATACTTATTTGGTATGAGGTTGCTAGCCCAAAGTTCTCTAAAGTAATAGAAAGCGAAAGAGACAAAACATTTACTATTGATGTAGAAGGCTAAGCGCAAAGGAGTTAAGAACAAGGAATGCACTGGATCAAATTTTTGTAATTTGAAATTCCATAAAGAATTCAAGAAGAGGAATCGGGGCTAAGATTGAGAATCGGAGAGGAACAAAAGAAGAAAAGGTGAAAGTTGGAGGCAACAATGTAGAGAGAAGATGGGGCGGGTAATTTACAACCTGATTTTCCATTATCTACCCGATTACTGTTGACATTCTGAAGCACGAAAGACCTCATTGATTTTGAAGGTTGAATTTACCTACACATTAGTGGAATCAATATGAAAACAAGTATATGGACTTTGATAAAACAATCTAAGAAAACTCCAGAAGATTAACTTAATTCAACATGAATGAAAAGGATTGACGACACACCGCACACACACATAGAACAAGACATTAAATAAACATTTAAATACATTAGTTTATCAAGAAGTGCAATAAGTACACTATACTATTGTTCTTGCATCAAAAAATTTGAAATAATAGTGATATCTTTTAATTCATTCCATATTAGAAGGGTGGAATGAAGAAACGTGGAATAAAAATGTCTTAAAAATTTTCTAAGCTTATTTGTTGAGGACAAACAATTTCTTCTTTTCTTGGGGACAAGCAAAATTTTTAAAGTTTGGAGGAATTTGATGAGTTCAAACTCATTAGACTTGCCATCCATTTTTAAAGTTTCTAAGGAATAATGATGGGTATGCGTAGAAAAGCCGTTAATTTACTCAAATTCCAATTTGCGGGAAAATACATTAATCAAATTTTAGCAAAAATCATAAGAAAATCAACTGCGGAATTGAAGTCAAAGCTGGGAATTTAAGTCGTGACAGGAAGTGCAGTTTCCAGTAATTCCAAGTCACGACATCAACAAATTTGGCTTGCTGAAGAAGAGCGGAAAGTGAACAAGTGGAAATGTGCTGAAGGAAGTTAGTTAAAATACAACATTTGGAGATTAAAAGAAAGCGGTCAAATGAAGAAGTTCATGTCAGCATCATTCGCGATCAGCGACACCAAGACTAATGATGTCGTAATACCACCATGAGTCGCGACAAGGAAGCATCTTCAAAGCCGTAAGCCTTCTCAAGTAAAAGAAGTAGCAACTAATTTTGAAAAGGACTTGATGTTGCGACCTTGACAATAATGAAGAACGCGAGCTCGAAACTCCAATCGAGGGCTGACCAAAATTGACCAGAAGAAGCGGTTCATGATGTCGCGAACACCGCCAGGTGTGGCAGAATTGAAATATGGCCGATGAACATGGAGGTCGTGACCTTTGAATAAAGTCCGCGACAAAAGATTTCTCAAAGGAAGCGAACATAGAATTACGACCAGTTGGAAGAGAATGGCTACATCAACGCGAGGCGAAGATGTCGCGGCGTGCGGTGGTAGCGACATCATTTCTAGTATCATGGTGCGGCGACATCATTACGTTAATTAGCGACATCGGTAAAATGGAAGTGTGACGTGTTTGTGTGTGACATGGATCAAAGATCGAGACAGTCATGACAAAATAAAGCTTCCGACTCGAGAGCTCCACGGTCGCGAGAAGGTGAAGTCTGATCATGATTAGTGCGACGTCAGCGGCTCATAAGCGAGCGAGTGAAGTCGCGGCGTGAAAGAAGAAGGTCAGCGACGTCAGTCAATATGCATAACTTACACCGTGATCGCGGCTGAACAGCAAATGACGTTGTTTGGAAACACGAAGTGCATGATTAGGGCCCGACTTAGAACCTTATAAATGAAGCGACACTCTGAAGGAAAGCGCTCTTGGCGGCTCGAGCGTCTGGGTAAAAGCGAGAGGTCTTGTATTTTAATTTTCTGTTTCTTTTTCTTTGTTTTCTTTATTTTAGATTAAATTAAGTGAATTGTTATTTCATTTGAATTTAGTTGGATGTTAGTTATTGAAGTTGAAAAATTTGAATAATCTTCTTTTTCTTCAGTCTTTTGCTAGTTCGTTTGAAGTCAAACAAATTACCCCAGATTCGAACTTCCGATTTCGAGGATATCTGATGGATTCTTTTGATCGAGCTGCAGATTGGTGTCGTATTTGAGAAACCCGAGTTTCCGTTGAATTTACTACGTTGTTAGAATTTATCTTTTCTAGAAGTGTCGAGTCTCTTGAACCGGTCTTGAATGCGCTGCGTTTTGTTATTTTATGTCGGTCGTGTGATCACTATACATAAATGATTGACTTTGCGCTCACGATTTCGGAGGCCCTGCGAAGGTGACACGGAGAAGGCATTCACGAGTATTGAACAATTTCTCAGGGTAGCTCGATAATATTGAATCTAATGGGCTTTGTGGTTATGACCGATAAATCTTCTTCTACGGCGAAATTGAGAATGAGTTGAATAAACATCAGTTAAAATGAAGCAGAGGATTATCGATTGACAGTGGATTCAATCAGTGTTAGCAGAGGATCGTCAGGAAGAATGATTGTGTTTTGAGGATATGAGAAACCGGTACTCAATTGTAAACCCATGCTTAGCCTATGTCTTAGGAGCTAAGGTTTTACGATCCATGTTACAGGAATGAAGTATTGAAAAGAAAATACCGGAAACAGAGCCTTTCAGTTAAAAGTAGTTATCTAATCCTCGTCTTGAAAGAAGCTTGAGGAGGGTTGAGCGATAAGAATATGGTCAAATCATGGCATTACCATCTTCCTTGGGCGGATTCATCGAGGTTCATGAAGCAATTCTGAGTTATCTGGGGAATTGATGTTTCATTGTATTTTCAATGCTCCCTTTAAAGCTAATGGCCGATCTAGTTCTTTAATTTTTTTATTTTTTTTTTTATATTTTAGTTTTAACATCATTTCATTTGTTCTTAGTTTCTCTTTATTCTTTTATTATTTTAAAGGTTGCTAGGAATATATCGGTGCAAATCATAGTCGAATAGTATAGAGCTTGAGTAGTCGGGGTAGTTGATTAGAATTGTGAAGGATCTCTGTGGGATTGATGTCTGGACTTAAATCCACTTTATCTAGCATTAGACTGTACACTTGCCGGAATCATGGATCAAAACCGAGAAAGAAATTATCTACTCTTAAAAACCGTTTTAATCAATATAATTGAAAAGAAATATAACGAACAAGTTTTTTGGTATGTTGCACGTGATTAGACAGATCCTTTGCGACGTAGTGTCATAAATTTGTATACATCATTTGGACCACGAACAAGTTTTTATGGCATTGTAGGGATTAGACAATAGTCCTTTAGTAATATGTAGAATTTGTATACATCATTTGGTCCTGAAAAGCAGCTTCAATGAGATAAGTAGTGCAAGCTACATTTTCATTTCCTTTCTTGTCTTTGATCTCAATGTCAAATTCTTGATGCAATAGAACCCAATGAATTAATCTTGGTTTAGACACCTTTTTTGACATGAGGTATCTAATTGCTACTCCATAAATAAAGTCACCTTGGAGCCAAGGATATACGGTTTGAACTTGTCACAGGAGTATACTACTGCTAACATTTCTTTTCTGTGGTCATGTAGTGTTCCTGAGCATCATTAAGAGTTTTACTTGTGTAGTAAATTAGCTTGAACATTTTCTCTCTTCTTTGCCCTAATATACCCCCTACTGCAAAGTCACACGCATCCCACATTCTCAAATGGTTCGTTCTAAGTAAGCAACTACAATAGGTGCTTCAATCTGTTTGTTCTTTATTTCTTCAAAAGCTGTCATGTAGGCTTCATCAAACCTGAAGATCGCATCTTTTTCTAGCAACTTACACAATGACTTAGCAATCTTTGAGAAGTCTTTGATAAATCTACCATAAAAACTAGCATGACCTAAGAAGCTACGAATGCCTCACACTGTAGTTGGTGGGGTAAGGGTTTTAATTGTGGCTATTTTATCTACATCGACTTCCATCCTTTAGATGAATAAAATGTCAGAGCACAAAACCTTGTTATACATGAAATGACATTTCTCTAGTTCAACACCATATTTTTTCTTACATTTAACTGAGAACTATTACATATATAAAAACATCATCATGAAGACTTTCATGATGTTTTTCTATCATATCAGAAAATGCAGTCATATCTTTGAAGACTGAGGATTACACAGCAGATTGCCTTATTCTCTTGAAGGCGAATGTTTTCCATATAAGATAAGTGAAGGTCATCTTTTCTTGGTCTTTTGGGTCTACGTAAATCTTATTACCCCAAATAACCATCTAGGAAACAATATGTGATAGTCGACAAGTCATCAACATTTGATCTAGGAAGGAGTAATGGATAGTGGTTCTTCCTTGTTGTCGTGTTGAGTTTTCAATAATCAATGCATATTCTCCAACTTCGTGGCGTGGTGGTGGATAACAACTCATTTTTTTCATTTCGAATCACGGTCATTCCCCCTCTCTTGGGTACCACTTTTACGGGACTCACCCAAGGGCTATCGGAAATAGCATAAATAAACCCAGCTTGAAGCCACTTTAATACTTCATTTTTCAAAACTTCCTTCATTGTGGGGTTGAGCCGCCCTTGATGCTCGATAGATGTGGTGTCTTCTTCATTCGTCATGCACAGATTGAGGACTTATTCATAAATCTTATATTCAGAAAATGCCTCCCGAATTCATTTTCAACACGATCCAATTTGGCATCCATTGCCTCATCTAACAGGAAAGTATTACAGTTTTAAATCTATTACACTTTGAAATATTTCAAACCCTTTGGAAATTCTTTTAAAAAATAAAACCATAAGGTCTTAACCCTCTTCTTGGACAACAAAATTTTCTTTGAGTCATTTCAATCATGTCATTAGAAGAATTCTAATTTTTAGAAAGATGAATAATTTAGGTCAAAAATCATTTTTCTAGATCTCGGTTGTGAAACGGACTTTCTGGGTGGTGTCTCCGCGAAATCTAGCTACCATGCGGTGTCAAATTCGAGATAGTCGAGAAATTTCCACGTTTTTGAAACCTTGGGGTGTGCGAGACAGCACCATGAGGTGGTATTAACGTGTGCACTGCGTCAGTGCGAGTGGTGTCAGCAGGAGAGCCAAAGTGAGTACCACGTGGACATGGCATCTTCTAGAGTGGATGGAAACCACTATTGGATGAGTGTCCAAGTCATTACAATGGAAGGGATTGACATGGCAGAAATGAAGAGACGAAAAGGGAATAAATGAAAAGAGAAAATAACATATTCTCTTCTTTTTTGATGAATTAAGGCAATGGAGGAGAAAGCGATTTTAGAGAGTGTCAACTTCTAAAATTTGATGTTTAGACCGTCGGTTCCCAACGAGCCAAGAGGCAAAGTTGCTCTACGCTACAAATTACTCTGCGTATGTACATCAGTTTTATGATTTGATAATTGGAAGGTGAGGTCTTCTCTACTTGATTTAATTACTCATTTAGAACTTCCATTAATGGTTGGATTGTTTGGAGTGTTTGGGGCAGAAATGGTGGTTCAGTTTCGGTCTCTAAATTATGAGACAGGATTGGAAATTCTGGGCGTTTAGACAACCCGAATTTGGGTTTAGAGCTGCCTTTGGGTGGTCCTATTTGTGTGTTGTGATGCTTTGGACAGTACCAATGAACTGTCATATTTTTTTAATATGAAGCCGTTTATTATTATGAATGAATAACATGTTGGATATCAGTGAATTTTATTAATATGTGCATGGTGATATATTAACATGTATTTATCACGGAAATGGCATAATGCATTTCATATGCACCGGGGCACCCTAGAATAGTAGGTGTGAGTGCATGACAAATAAAATTGGAGGGTTGTCCAAACAATGAATTCTTTTGGAGAATTATTAAAATAGAATTTTATCGGAAAGTTGACTAAAGAATTGTAATTCAAATCGTCCAACAATTAAGTCGGAGAAATTATAGATTGTTTGAAGGATTTTCTAACAATTACCTGGAAGTTGTCCGCATCTTCTCTCAGGAGGGTTGTATGGTCAAAACAAATATTTTTTTTGTTTGGAAACGGTTTTCATACATGGCATAACGTGAGGGAGTGATCAGGACTGGGACCTTGGATTAGAGCATGTGACGCCGAACAAGAATCATGGGTCACTTGAATGTGTGTGTTGTTTTTGCCATTGCATGAGCGCAGGTGGGGAGTAACTCATGGGGTATCACTGGGCGTTAACTCACCACAATCAGGAAGTGTTTAGTGGGATATTCAGAACAGTGCTCCTAAATGACAGCTTTTGAAGAAAGCTGACATGTGGCTTTGATATATATTTTTTAAAACATGTATTAAAATTCTTAATTTTGTTTAAGAGTGATGTAACAACTCTTGAAAACTATTATAATATAGTTGGGTATATTTTGTGAGTATGGATGTATGGGCTGGCGTGGCTGTATTTTACTCGTATATGTGGACGATTGTGGTCATTGTACAATAGTGGGTGATTTGATGCCACATATTGTATTTTGGTGAAGCTCATGTACAAAGACTACTGCCAGATTTTCGTTAAATCCGAGTCTGAAAAGGGGACTCGATGAATTGGTGTCGGGTTACGAGCATCCGCAATTACCTCGTGAGTTGACGGTGTGGGACCCCGAGAATGGTGCGTCACAATTCGACCTTTATTTTTGATTAGTTCTAGAGTTGATGATAGATCTTTAATATTTGATTTTTCTATAGGTGATTTTGTTAAACATTTATCAGATGAAATTCTCTTCCAAATCATAAAGCATTTCTAAAAAGTAATATATTCTCATGTCTTTGTTTTCATCGGCAGGAAATTCATACCTTTATAAGATTGAACTTCGCGGTCATCGTAATTCTGGGTGTTAACTCCCCATTTTCCTCAATTAGTGTGACCCGGTGGCAAGGAAGAGATCTTCCCAAGTGTAGTTGTAATCTCTTACCATATCCTTCAAGAAATTCAGAAAAATAGATTTGTTGACTTTATTAAAACTATCCTCAATAATTCCTTTGAGGTAGAATCATAGATCTAAAGTCCATTTGAAGTGTTATTTGATTCTATTTCTCCCAGTTTCAGCCTCTCTTTTCTTACTCAAATGTGTGCCAGTGATGCTGGCACGAGATCACATAATGCTTTTGTTGAGTGCTCTGATTCATGGTGTCAATTTGAAGCTGCTGAATGTTTAAGCTTTTGTGGGGTTCCATGGATGATTGTGTTGTATTTTAAACAAGTTTCTGAACCGAGTACCCTCTAGCAACATACTGTATATTATATTGCCAATTTCTTGGTGACATTGAAGCAAAACGTGGAAAACAGAGCTTATCTCAAGTTTGTGATTGTTGAATGCGGAGAAACTGAGCATCTCAACGGTTTTCACAATTGAGAATATTAGGAGGAGTGTGTGAAGGTTTTTCGGAGAAAAATAATTCTTCTCGGGACACTTCATCAAATTTTTATTTGTTATAAACTGTTGTCACTTAGGTTTAATTTCCACATTCTTAATTTAGATTTTTTTTTTTATATGAATTTCCCTACTGCACTTGGTCTTCACCTTTTTCAATATTTTAGGGCTCATTCAGCTCCTTCAAACTACTAATGTGACCTTGTGCTTGGATTAGTTTGTTATACTTGAAAGCCGTTGCAGAGTTGTTCTCTGGGTTGACCAATTTACCATTCTGTCTTGAAGTCACTCAAGATTGCCTGTTTGTTTCATGTTCTTCTTCTGTTTGATCTTTCGATTCATTATTCGAATTTCATATATACCATGGTTGCAGACTACTCTAACCATGATGTGCATTCCAAAGGTGAGGCGATTGTTCCAAGCGTGTGAGGTGTGATTGTTGCTCTTTCTCATTTTCATTCATTTACCACTGTTCAACTCATTCACTCTAGTTTTTCCTTTGGTTTGCTTGATAATAATTAGACTCGAGGCTCCTTGATTTTGGAATCCGGAGGTGCCTAGTGGTGCTAAGGCGATGGGGCTCATGCGGAACTCATTCTGCCGTATGGTAATGAGTTGTGATTGTTGACCCAGGGCAAATGTGTAGCTCCTATTGTTCACATAATTGACGTCTTCAATCTAGAGTGGAGTGTTCGCTACTAGAGCATTCTGACTTTGCATGTAAGCAATCTCACCAAGAGTTGGCTCCTTTGGAGCTTATTGATTCAATCAGTCATGTGGCAGAATTTTGCACTCAAATATGATATTCTATCAATTGGATACCTCTTGCCTTCATCACTATGAGGTTGGTAATTGTTTTTAATGCTCTTCAGTGAATTAGCTTCGTGCTATTTCATCGTGATAAGAGCCTCCACAAAGGCACGCTCGACTAAAGCCCTTGTTGAGTAATAGAAGGCCATTGTAGAAAATGCACTTAAGTACTAAACATACCCGTGATGTGGGCAGCTCCTCAACAACTCCTTAAATCGATCCAGCAAATCATGGCGTTTCTTACTCACCTTGTCGACTCATTGATTTTGGCACCTACGGATTGTGAGATCAGTTAGATGGAAGAAGAACTTGGGTCAAAATGTTTCAACGAGAGTCCTATTAATCCAATCAAACTAGGCATCAAATTGTTAAACCAATTTCTAACTTTATCCCTCAAAAGATGGAAGAAGCTTTGACTTAATTAGTTCAGTGATGCAAATCTTTCATCTTAATTATGCCCATAGTGAAAATGAATAAGAATGACAGTTGGATATTCAGGCTACCCCAAACTATTGTTGATGGACCATGTTGTTGATCAATGGGAGCTTCTTAAAATTATTTGCATCTATCGGATGATGGCAATTCTAAATAGTCTTCATTCATCATAGGATGCCAGCAATCCCCAATTGTTGGTTCTAAGTCGGTATTTCATTATGAGTCAGAATGACCTCAACGAGACTATCATGTTTGATCTCATCTCTTCTTTTTGACTGCATATATTCGTTTTGAACAAAGTCCCTTGCTTTCTATTTTGGATCGACGGTGTGTAGTTTGGTGTTGGATTTTCTTGGCATGTAAAATTGTACACGAAATTAAAAATAACACTAGAACAGAGTAAAAAACTTCAAATCTAAATGAAACTAGTTAAACTTCTAATTGAAATAAAGGCAATAAGTACACTCTGCAAAAAAAAGATTTTTGCTTAAATTAGTGAATGTCTCTTTTGTTGGAATATTAATCCATTCCACTTAAACCACGCTTTTCCTCGACAGTGGCACCAAAAACTTATTCAGTTATTTGCATATATATAAATTTTGGCATAAAACAACCAAATCCGCAAGTGTACGGATCACAAGTAATATAGTGACTTTTTAATTAAAAACCCAAAGTATTTAAACCACAGGGAAAATTGGTTTAATTGGAGACTAAGTACCCCAGCTACTAAAGACATTTCACTATCCAAGCAATAAAATTGATTTTGATGATGATCAACTAGAATTTAAACTAAAAAAGAAACTAGTCTAAAGCTTGAAAATCAACAAATATGTGAAGTGAATTGGAAGAAAAACT
Organism: Tetrastigma voinierianum; assembly: GCA_016808115.1. Taxonomy (NCBI): domain Eukaryota; kingdom Viridiplantae; phylum Streptophyta; class Magnoliopsida; order Vitales; family Vitaceae; genus Tetrastigma; species Tetrastigma voinierianum. The sequence goes on along the minus strand of JAEQBH010005906.1, from coordinate 79,663 downwards.
CTAATGATTAATGCTAGGGCCGGTTGCATCCATGGGTGGGTTTGTGACTTAAAAAAGCATAGGAATGCGATGCTTGATGAAGGCGTCGCATGCTTACCCGAGGAATGCGATACTAGGTTTTACACTTTGTATGCGCGCAATTCTTTATATTCCTATTCTATGTTCGGTCCTTCCAAGTCTGAGAAATGTAATCATTGATTCTAGTTGAAAATTGGTCCTTGGGAGTTCTATTGGCCTCCTTTCGGTCCTTGCAATAGAACATCTTGCGTTATGTTTCAATCAATCTACTTTCGATCCTTACGATCTTCACATAAGATTGCATGTTGTCCATCTTAATAAAATCCACACAGTACTAGGCATTCCTAGTTCACACAGATTTCTTTGATTGGTGATGGGTTTTTAACAGTGCCAAGATACTAAGGTGACTGTTCCTAAGGGGATAGCTCCAAGCGTCACTTTAGAATACTTGAGCTCAGTTTAATTTCGTCTCTAACATAACAAATGGAAAAACATTGAAAAATCAAAGATTCACAAACATACAACCTCAACACAAATATGGATGCATACAAATCGACGATAAAAACCACAAGTCTACCACGATTTAAACAATAACTGAGGCCCTAGGGGATATTAGCCACTCATAGTAGCCTCAAAACTGATAATACATATTTACTTTTTTAAATAGTGCTCTTTGACGATTAAAAACAAAACCAGTTCAAAATACGAAACAATTTTGTAATCAATCCCATCGAAGCACCAAGTCTACTACTCTGAGATATCCTGGCGACAGATTCTGTACAGCTCCTGATAGGCTAAAATCAAGTCAAAATAAAACACAAGAGAAAGGATAGATCTTGAAGGAAGACCACAAATTGGCCGGTCTAAATTTGCGCCTCACTCTCGATCTCCATCTTTTCACGTCGAAGTGGTGTCTCTTATGGAAATAAGGTAATGATTGAAATTTTAAATAGGAATATTCATATTCTAGCCTGACATTCTTTGCCTAGGTGAAGACACATGTCTTCGTCTGCTGATGGTGGTCCTTCGCCTAGGTGAAGGGAAGCTAGGCCTAAGCGAACCCCTATGCTAAGGCGAGGCCCAGGTCGCTGGCGAACTTGAGCTATCTTCATGAGCCTTCACGATCCTTTGGATTGCCTGGTGGTGACCAGCATTCCCAGCCTAGCGAACCTTTCGCCTAGGCGAGATCGCCTCACTAGTGACACAGGAGATTCTCTGATCTGCCCTCCTCTCTCTGGATACTGCCTTCATTTCAATTAGCTTTTCATTTGCTTGATTTTCATATTCTTCAAAAACATTGTAGAATAGGGGATTAGTGTAATATGGTTGAATAAGGATGTGAATTAAGCATTTGAGTTATAAAAATACATGAAAAACACACTCAAAATGCATATATAATTCTGCTGAACAAATATGTAAGCGATCGAGTTATAATAAACCTAGTTGCCTAAAGTAATTACGTAATCTTTATCGCTCCTTTTCTTTATAGCATTCATTTCTTTTTGGTTCTATAATAATTGATATATTGATATGGTTGTTTTTTTCATTGTGTAGAATCCCAAAAGGAATCAAACTGATAATGACATGAGGAAGTGTACAACCCTATTTCGTCACCATCTGATTATCTAAATACATTATATTGCATCTCATTACCATCTAAATCGACCGGCCATCCCTTACCATGCAATCTAAAACTAACTAACTATGGTGTCTTAGATAACCATTCCAACAAATTTTAACCTAGACCACCAAGGTGGAGCAAATTCTGATTAAGATCAACAAAAAAAACATGGTGCACATGTAGCAGGGTTTGGTATCATGTTCAATGAAAAGGATAATTTAATACAATGCAGTATGTTGACACATTAAATTGACATGTTTGGATGATTGTATTTTTCATTTATGTTATATGTTATGATACAATGTGGTTAACATCAATTGTGATACATGAAATATATCTTGCGGACATCTTAAGTCAACATCCACAGAAGATAATGGGTGAGTGATGGTGGACTGTTAACCTTATTATGCTACACATATCATTGAAAATTACATAGAGGGAATGGGACAGTGGCCCATGTAACAGAGACAACTTGTTGCATCAACTAAAGAAGGCAAGCACGAAAAGGACCTTCTTCAATTGAGAGGCTTGCATGGCTGCTGGATTCAAGCCGACTAAAATATTTTGACTTATTAGGCGAGTTTTTATATACTTTTGTGGTTGATGCTTGTCTTTATCTGTGTGAGCTACATTATGGTCAGTCAGTGGAGCCATCACGAAGTAATTTTGTGTGTTTATAAAGCACACATGAGTGATATTTGAAATCTGTTTTGAATCTTTTGACGTATTGGTCGGAGCGTTATTGATGATCCTATACTTGAGGTTGTCCCCTATTTTGATTGATAAATTATGAGACTTTTTTTTACTGTATGGGAAGTAGCTACTTGAGTCGTTTTATCATATATGCATACCGATACTAGGGCATACCAATCCTATTGTTGGCGGATTCTTCTGGGGCATAGCTCTCTTTTCTTTAGATGATGGATCTTGAGACATTCCTATATTGGAGTATAGTCATGCCAGTACATATCAAAGTGTAGTTGTTTTTATTTGTTATTAGGCATACACTCATTGTTTGGTTCATCGTAGTGGTGACCATTTGATGAAGGATTTTGATGCATTATGGTTTGATGTCTTACATAAGTTAATTAACCGACATGGGCGATCTTTGATTCCTATCATAGACTCAGTGTTGGATGTTCCTTCTTGATAACTCTGTTATCTTTGTTTTACCGGACCTATCGGCCTTCATCTTCTTTGACCAACCAACTACCACCATGATTTATGATTTGTGTTTGATCGAGGAAGGATGCGGTTTAGTCATTGAAACTTCTATTGAGAGCCTTCTACATATTGGTCTTTTGGGTTCAATATTACATGATGGCGAGCCTAACATAAGTATTGACCATTTGTGACGATCTTGTTTGGTGTTCTTATGTGAGTGTGGATTAAGCTGATTTTAATTTTGGTCAATTCTATAGTGTTAGCATGCCTTGATGCACAGCAGTCTGTATTGTGACCTTGAGGTTAGATTTGCACTTCACTGCATGATCAATGAGCATACTCTAAGTATTGATTTTCAGACCACATATCTTTAGTTTGATTACATTCATGCGGACACTTACCACCATTATTATTGATTGTTAATGACTGTTCCATCCATTGAGTTAACAGTACTTTTATTTTCATATTGGGGCATATCTCATACGCATTGCTAAGCTTTTCCTTTTATTTGAATTCAAAGTTTGATTTTACTTTCTATTGGGACTTGGTGTTGGGATCAAAGTAAAAGGAAAAGTTATGTATCAGTGTCTTTTTAGTTTGATCTCTTTACTTTATCATTTTGTTGCATTCATGTTTTAGATAAATCCTTGTGGTTTCACTCTTCGCTTCTTTTATTTTGAGACTAGATGAACTATTGTGCATGAAATCCTAGTTGTTTCGCTCTTTATTTGTGATCCCACATGATCTCGATTGTAACAATTATAGACTATGTTTTGTTTGCAATCGGCGTAGTTGTGTTCTGTGTGATTGGTAATACACTTGGAATCTTATGACAGCTCATTGAGTCCTAATGAAAAATATATCGAGTTTTTTTTTTTTGACAAGTATTAATATCCCGGTGGAAAACTACAAGTTGCGAGTTCTTGGTCGAAGGAGAACTCCTTGGAAAATCTTAAATATTGAATTAAAATCCTCACTAAGTGAAACAATACCACATACAGAAAGACTTATATAGGAATATTAATGTAAATGGAAGTTGTACTAATATGGATTAAATTTATAATGATGAGTAAATTTATAAGGTAAGTAATGTCCGTCAAATATTAATTCTTTCCATTTAAGTTTCTGATCTATGACCATTCCAGCTTTACCTCTTTTGATTCTGTTTTTCTTATAAAGTTAATTTACTACATGGATGAAACACTTTCTTCTATTAATCCTTGATCTACTAATTCTTTGAGCTTGGATTTTGAAGGCTCTAAATACTAGTGAGATAATTAAAGTGCATATGGGATAAAATAAAATTTTATATTTGCACATAAACAAGAACATGCTATAGACATATGAGATAACAAAGAAAAACGAAGATCCCACTTGATAAATAAAAGTGCAGTCAGAATAAAAAAAGTAAAATAATTGTTACTGTATCATTTCCACCAACTTCAGAAAACCGACCTACTGCAGTTCACTTGTCTATTTATTTCGACCCCAGTTGTAAATCTATTCTCAGGTATAAATGTTTGTTATTTTCAGACCTTTAAGTTTATTTTGAACCAGTTAAGTCTTTGTATTTTTTTTCTTTTTTAAATGCAGAGACTTAATTCTCAAGTATTTACCAGTTCTCAGTTTAACAAGTTGTAAACTCAAAGCTTGAACCATTGACCATTTTAACTTAGAATGTAACTCTCAAAGCAGTACCCCTTCTCACCTTTCCAAGTTTTACTAGTCTATAAATAATATTTCTGACCCCCTTTTATTTAAATTTAATTTTACTTTCTTCTATTTCAAAAATTTAAAATTTATTTTCTTTATATTAAAAAATTCTTTAAAATTCAAAAATCTTTCCTTAAATTTCCCAAATCAGTATCCTTTCAAATGTCCAAATTTCCAAATCTCTTGTTTTCAGTGACAACCTTATTTTCCAATCAAGTCAATTTTTTTCATTTTTCAATTTTCAATTTTCAAAATTACCATTTTCAACCAGATTTCAAATTTTCAAAAGCATGATCTACTCTATAATTCCAATAAAATTGAATCATATGGAGTCAACTTCTGTGTAAATAAATGGACTTTGGTGGAGGGGCCAACATCTCATGTATCCTTCACTAAATAATTTGGCACCTATTTTATAATTTAATCATTAATGTTTCTATATGTGTTATTAGAATTGCTGTTTCATGTGGCGTGCTCATAATCATGAAATTACATATATCTCTTCTTTAACTTTTTTATTTATTATATGTTTGATGTGCTCTTATAGTATCTGTAACACCCGTCAGAGAGAGTGTACATTACGCGATCTGTAAGGTGTATAAAAGAGTACCAAGTGTCACATTGTAGTATTTTGAGACTAAAATGGAGATGATAAATTATAGGCAGGGATTTTGTATGAGGATAAGGGTAGAGTGTCATTAGCAAAGGATATGAAAATCATTAAGTGTAGAGATGAGCCATAATGGAATTTCAAAGTTCATGTGCAATATTTAAATGTATGAGGACTAAATTGCAATTGGTAGAAAGTGAAAATATAAATGGAAAAAACAAAGCAAAAATCATTTGGTCTCAAAGCTAGGGCTCCCGATTGGTGAAAGAAGAGAGCCAAGAGGAGGAAGAGAAGAGGAAGAAGGAGAAGGAAGAAATCCAAGATCGAGGTATGTTGTTGTCTTAGAATCAGTGTATTGGATTCTCGGACTTTGTGGAGATTAGATACTCCTTTGGTCTAGGTTTTATTACCATCACATATGAACCTTTGGATTGTTGGGGTTATGAGATACAAAACCCCAATTGGGAGAGAAAACAAACATGGAATCATCAAATTACTTAGTTTAAAAAAAAATTGGTGGACTAGGTTTAGGTTGTTGGATTTTCACCTAGGGTTTTGAGGTTTGAGGTTCCATAGCACCAATTCAAGTGTTGTGGAGTTGTTTTGGATGATTTCCATGATGTTTCTTGAGGTGTTAGAGATTATAGAAGTTGTATGGAAAGTGGTATCAAAGTGGAATAGCAAAATGCGGAATAAATTGTGAATTAATGTGGTACACATAGAGTTCATATGATTTTATGACAATAATTTTATTCGGGGTGTATGGTACTAGCAGTCTGAAATAATACGATCAGGTTCGGGGTGTACCCGGTGCCCACATATCTGTCTGAATGCTATGTTCTTGGCATTAATTTGGCCCAAATCGGGTGCCGCAGATGGTTTAGGAACCTTATTAAATGATTAGATAGGTTCAAATAAGATTGGGACACGGTAACCATCGCGTACCTGTGTATAATGACCAAACATACCTGGCCCGATGTCGTTGGCGGCGTGATTAAGCCTAGGAAGTATGTCAAGTTATGCGATTGTGTAGGCGATTAATATATCGTCGTATTCGGTTGAGATGTAGGTTAAAAGCAAAGGCGGGGAAAAGTGTGGACCTGTGCTCAAGTTAAGCAAGCAAAGAGGTGAGTGTTCTAAAACCATTTCTCAAATACTAGTGTATTATTATTATAAAGCTGACTGCTTGGTATTTCATGGTTTGAATGCAAACCATTTTAAAACAAGCAATGAGTTAAAAGTAAGCAAATGGTTTTGAACAATTAAGCTACATTTTTAGAAGCAAGCAAGCAAATAAGCAAATGGTTTGAATAATTAAACCATTTCAAGCTTAAGCAAAGCAAGCAAGCAAAAGAATAATTCTGCGAAAACAAGTTCCTAGTTTAAGCAAGCAAACCGATCAGAGGTATTCCGTACGTGCACGGTGGTGTTAGGATATCATACATGCATTGTAGTATTGCACGGTCGACAAACTTAGGACGCCATCATGCATTTAAAGGAGACAAACAGCACTTATAGGAGTATATAGGTTATGAGTCTAACTAAACTGCGTTGACAACACGAGAGGTCAATTCAGCCATATTCACTTGCTGGAAAAGAGGTGATGTGGACAAGTCATCACGAAGACACGGTTAAGCCGCGAGTTCAGTGTTCACTAGAAGTCTGATGGCAAAATAGGCCTCAATTATGGTTGATGTTTACAACGCAGGAATCTGAGTTTGAAAAATCGCCCGGCTGGACCGGTCCTTGAGGCTTCGCGGGAAGTTTAAAGCAAAGCGGTTGAAGCGGGCTCTGGTTGTTCAAAAGCGATCGGTTGAAATAAGCTCCTGAATGGATTTTAAAGCAAGCGGTTGAGCCCAGGCTCCGTTTGTGCTGCGCCTCTGGGTTGAACTATTCCGTTTTATGAAAATTTTGATAAACTTTTAAAGCAAAGTTTATGAAAAGGTTTTAAGAAACTTTTCAAGCAGATAAAGCAACGATCAAGAAAAATTGTGAGAAGTTTTATAAACTACAAAGCAAGCAAGCAATAGAGTTTTATAAGCTTTTGAAAAGCAAAGATAAGCCCTGACAAGTAGTGGTTTATAAACTTTTTAAAAGCAAGCAAGTACAAAAGCAAGCAGTAAAGAAAAGTTTTAGAAACTTAAAGCAAGCAAAGCAAGTAAAGAAGCACGGAAAATATTAGTAAAGAGGTTTACATTTTGAGATATTTCAGGAAAAGCAAAACCTTTTATAAAAGCATACACTAGCGAGCTCGTTTAAATATTCATTTTATTAAAAACTATTTTTCAGTGGGTGCATAGAATATTTGAGCCTGATAGGATTGTCGACATCGATATAAGTGTTGTGTATTAATTATATTTTGTAGAACAGCACTTTGAATATGTATATTGATTTCTGTACTTTTAATATAGATTAGTTATTGAGAATGTATTTGGTATGTTGGTTGCCATATTTGAGATATAATGTAGTTGATTATTATCAGATTGGAATTTATATTGGATGCAGTAAGTGGACATGAGAATTTCTAGTGCTGGGTTACACCTGATCTGGATGTAGACAGGTTTGCTGGGTTTTTAGCATAATTACGAAAAACCGCTCCACGGGAGTTTCTAATTAGTTAAGTATAGACTGGGATTTACAGGTAAATGGCTACCTTATTTGGAAGGGGTGGGGGTGTGTCCTGTTGTTTCTTTTTAGTATCCATTGCTTGATTAGTCAATCTCTGAATTAGCCTTAGCAGTTATTAGAGACCCAATTAGTAGGGACTAGAGGGATGCTATGGCTTTCAGCATGCTTTTAGATAGGTAACTTTGACCTGAAGTTAGACTCTGTTTTCATGAACTAATGAATAAACATACATAAACATTTATATTAATAAAAATCTAAAATAATTATTCATATGATTATAAAAAATATTTACAAAAAGATTTGAATTAATATTAATAAACTATATGTAAAAATTTACATTGTGTAAAATTCAAAATAATTTTTATAAAATAATTTTTATGATTACGAGGGAAATTATTTTAAAATATTTAAAAAAATATTTGAATTATTTGAATTTTTAAAAGTATATCATATTATCTGATTTTTTAATTAAAATAAATAGATGTTTTAAGGAAAAACAAATAGATGTTTAAGGATAAACAAATGAATTATTTGAGAATATCCAAATATTTTTATATTGTTAATAAATAAAAAAAACCGCCCACATGCTTCTCAAAAGTTTTTTTTTTTTTAAAAAGTGCTTCTCAAAAAAACACGCAAAGTGTTTTTTTTAACTTTAAACTAGAAATTCTATATAAAAAAAAAGCTCTAAATTTAGGGATATTTTGGTTAAAGAGACAATATTATAGATTTGCAAAACTAATCTTATGTAAAACTTTGGAAATATGACCTTATTTGGACATTTTACCCTTTTTTTAATAATTTACACCCTTTTCCCTCCATTCTTCTTCTCTCTATTGCCGAAAATCTTGTTCCAACCATATTTAAAAGCGATTTCTTTCTCTTGTCCATTTGTTGTTACCCAAAATACATCATGAGGATTCTTGTTGATGAAATTTGATGCTCTCAACCCTTGTTTGGCGTCGTTCCTCCCACGGGCTGTGCCTCCTCTTATCATCAGACTTCTGCATCTTCCTCTTCTCGTAAGGGTCCTTACTTTTGTCATAGTTTTCATGTTTTATAGAGAAAGTGATAGAAAATGTTATAGTTTTACCCTAGTGTCCTCACTTTTTAATCCAGGATTTCTTGTTGCTTCTCTTGTAGTTTCATACAATCATATAAGGTAAACTGATCTATAATTTTTGTTTTAGTCTTGGATTGGATTTCATTGTTTGGAGACATAAAAACACTAACATTCTGATTTCTTCAAATTTTCGGACCTAAAAATAGTTAAGCAAGAACCATTAACAACCTTGCTTAAGCCGATCAATATCAAAATACGAATCTTTTATTAGGGCATATTTCATCATCTTTTGATTAACCTAAAACAGAAAACAAAGTACATAATGAAGAGATGCGAAATAAATATGTAGCGAAGACCTAAGTCACATGTGAAACTCTTGACATCGGCTTGTTCTTGATATTTTTAGCACGGTGTGCATAATCCAGAGTGTTGAATGTCTCTTCCAAGCAATGAATGGAGAGTGATATTGTGGCAATTATGCATGTTTTTGTTTTCCCTCAATAACCTAGGCAATTTGTTATCCTTGATGACTGAGCAATCTTTAATTACCTCACCTCGATTTCTAGTTTAAGATCAAATCTCAAAAATGCAAAAATATTTACTAAACTAATTATATAGTTCATACCAATATGGAACATGACCAAGGTGCTCAACTAGTGCATTAATAACATGCCTGAAGTATAGCTTAGCTTTTGTTTATCTATACTAAAAATCATTGAATTTTGTAGTCGAGCTTTTATGTGAGATAAATGAACTTTCTATTAACACACATCTATGATTTTGTGACAAGCTATGAGTTTCTTAGTTTGTCATCTGAATTTTGTACATTCCTCTTGTGCCAAGATATATTATCTCCCTCGACTACTCATTTCTAAAATGTAACTTTCATCATGTCGGCATTTTGAGATTCAGTGAATCAAGGTACATAAAATAGCTCTTGGTATAACACCTACATCATTTGGAAAGTGATTATAGTACTGTTAACAACTTCAGAGTTTTTGTTTACTGGAAGAAGAGGGTGTTTATCTTCTAGGGTTTCCTAGGCGGTGTTATTCTCGGGTAACAAGAAAGGGGTTTTGGTCCATGAATGAGTTATGATGTTGGGAAATAGTAGGAAAAAAAAAACCCAGAATTAAGATATTTTTAGAATATTCTGTTATGGTTTCCTTTGTTTGTTTTTTTACCATTTTGTGTGTTAGAGGAAAGCTTGAGGCTTTCTTTTATATTAAGGCTACCATAACTTGGCTTAGTTAGTTGAGTATTAAATTCCCGATGAGAATGAAGGACGTAGCGCAAATTTCCTTTCTTTGGGAAAAAAATTTCTTTTAGTTTCCAAATCAAACATGGGGCAATTGGGCATTTAGGTTCAAGAACATTACATTTAATTCTTTTAATCTTTCTAGTAAGAAAAAGTAAATGGACTTGTTATCATTGTGAGGATATCTGAACTTCAAGGCCATGTTCTACTGTAGCTTGATCCAATTGATTAAAACATAATCATATGTCGAATGGCTATTGAGAATAAAAATTGTGACAATATTACACTTAGAAAAGAGTATTTATCTATATTTCTGGTCTCTTAATTTTCCCAACGTCCAGGTGATTTTCCAAAGGTCTTTTATTTGAAATAGTGCAATACTGAAGGAGGGGTCCATTAGATTAAGGCAAGAAGAAAACCCAATTTCATACTTTGTGCATAACAATACAAAATGTAGATTGTAGAATGTAGCAAATACACTTGCAAAAATTCTTTGGAGATAAATTTGTTATTGAACATGAGTTGATTGTAAGTTAATGTAGATTTTGACATAAGTGAATTTCTCCTCAAGATGAATAAAATTCTTGACATCCGGAAACAATTTCATATTATTAACCTAAGAATACGTTTATACCTTTTGATATGTATGCATTGGATCGATATGTATAACTACTTTAGATATGTATGTATTAGATTGATATGTATAACAATTTCATATATGTATGCATTGGATCGATCTGTTGATGATGTATTGTACCGCATGTGAAGGTCCCCTTCTTCCCATGTTGTTAACTCATTTGTCATGGATAATGCTTTTAAGGTTTGCAAACCACTTTTGAAGTAAATTTGTTAACTCTTCAACTAGCCATAAAATAGAAAAGATCCCTTGCATCCTTTGTCTGAGAATTAAGAATTTGACATCCTTGGTGTAAGATTGGCCACTATTTAAAATGTGTGAACGTGTCCATCAGTCAACATCTGCATCCACTAGTTATGTTGTTGCTCTTGGAGAAATCATTAGATCTGTCCAAATATAACGTTAAATTCTGTTAAACGGTATGTATACTTGACATATTCAAATAATTATAGGACTTCACACTCTTAAACCTAGTTTTAAGGGTTTTGCTTCTAGTGATAATATTCTTTTACACCATTGCTTATGAAACACTTTCATACAGCCCTTTTCAATGCTACTATGACGGTCTAAAAAAACCATCACAAGATCATCAACGTGACCAATTCTTCATCACGATTTTCTTAGAGAACATTCTAGGCATCCGTTCTCACGAATCACAATTCAAAGCATAAAACGGCTATATCTTATTATTGCCATCCTTGCATGCAACAACAAATAAGGTTCCTAAATACTTTGCTTTAAAAAATGTACTATCAATTGTTATGATGGGTCTTATTGATGTATGAAATCTAGAAATACATGCACCAAGAGCCATAAAAAAAATACTTAAATCGATTGTCATGGTCAATAACTATATCAATAATGGCACCATGATTTTTCTGCTCCAACACATAACAATAAGATGATAAAGAACTATAAGACTCCTCTGGTGCACCTCTACGAGAACTTAAAGAAATTTCTCTAGCTCTCCATGCCTTATCATAGCTTATCCCCACGTTGTACTTGCTTCGAATATTAGTTATAATGTATTTAGGACGATATTGATAGCTAACCCTTCTATATATTTATCTTATGCTTTCACCAATCAACCCACTACTTGCATGACGATGATAACGTGATATCATGTCCAAGCTACAAATGTGTGCTAAATTATAAATTCTTATCTCAAACAAATCAAATTTCTAACTGTTACCACAAGTCCCCTTGCATTCTTTATCATTAACAAACGAAGTAATATCTTAGTTGAAATTTTACTAATCTGATTGGAACTTTCTTTTCAAAAGCAATCATACACAACTTTTTTTTGCAATTCTTTCTTATTGGAGTATATTTGGTAATGTTTTATATGGTCATCACCAACTAAAATGGTTCCTTTGTGCTTCCTTCTGTATGTGTTTCATATTCTCCCAAATCACTCTTCCATCAAATCAATTTGCATCACTTGGCTATCCTCAGACATGTTGACATTCATTTCACCATCATGAAAACATCCTTGCATGTATCCAAGTTAAGAGAATCAAAACAATTAAGCAGATCACAACTCATACTTATTCTGTTTTCATCATTGAAATCTTTCGGAGAGTTGATCATTAAAATCAATAATGTTGATTCACGCCTCATGGTTGCCTTTTTTTTTATGTTGTGATACATAATGGAACTGGCAACTTACCATAAGTAAAATTCAACCGAATGAAAATTTAATTTTACATCTCCATCATCTCTTAGTTGTATAGGAGTAGTTGGTATATTGGCATTGAACACATACTTCATTGAAACATTATTTTCCCTTGGATCTACTCTCAAAATTTGACAAACAGTCTTCAACAATTTTTCATATATTATAGTCTTACTAAATTCAATACCTCTACCTTTGCAAACTTCGAAATGGTACATGTTTCCATTTTGCACCCAATATCTTTAACATCCCGAATTATACCCTAGTAGTTTATTACGTGTTTAGGGTATAATATAAAAATAAAATGCATTTTCACGAAATTTGTGTATTAAATTACTAAGTAAGAAAAATAATAAAAACTTGGAATTAATTTAAGGGTCAAGGGTAAAAATTAGTAATTTACCAATCAACAAGATCATAAGATGAAAGACATATGCTAAGTTGTAAATTAGATAAGTTAATTTAAGAATTAAAGGAAAATGAAGGACTAAATAGAAAAACCAAAAAGTATGCCAAATTAGGTTAAGACCAAACATGTCCTTAGGAAGGGTCATTTTGGCACAAGGTTAGGGCATCCGGTTAACAGAGAAGAGAAGGAGAAAGAGAAAAGAGAAGAAGAAGGAAGAAAGGAAGAAGAGGAGAAGAAAAGCAAGGTATGGAAATTTTATTAGAAAATGTATGGATTTGTGTGGATACTAGTAAGGAATATTTGTATGGATACTAGTAAGGAATATTTGTATCGATTTGTTTGGAACTTTGGTATGGAATACGTATGGAATATTTGGGTTAGAATGACCTAACTCTCGATATAATAAGGTATTTGTTAGTTTTGATTTGTTTTTGAGTTGGTTTGGTTTAGAATTGTTTAGTGTTTTCCCCGAAAGAATAAAAGCATGTTGGGTTTCTAGATGAACCGATTACAATGGGTTGGTTGATCGGGCGTCATAAGTTGGATGCGTGGCATCCGACCTTGAACAACGAAGAACCGGTTGGCCGATTGGCCAGTTAGTCTTCGATTGGATCACGATGGATTGCGACTCTTGTACGAAGCGGTCCGTCAACGGTTACGCGAAAGATCCGTTCGGATAGTCTGCAATAATTTGCCCGACTCTTGTACAAACGCTAAAGCGGTCGGCGGTTGGCGAAAATGATCGATAGGTTTAGTGAAGCGATGTTTTAGCGTTTCAAGGCTGGTCGACTTAGGGATTGTCAGCGGCAAGGTCGTTCGCTAGCCTAGTTGTGGTTGATGGAGGTCATAATGCATATAATAGTATTAACTGCCAAGGTAGACGAGTGAATGAAAGGCACCTTTGATGGGTCTTGACACTCGATGAGTGTTACCGACGGCTTCTTTCACGTGGTGACCGTCTCGATCGGTCTTTGGCACTCACGCTGGTGCTACGACAACCTGGTGTGTGGCGGGCACGTCTCGTCGGTCGCCCGGCACTCTGCTGGAACTACGACACTTTTTCACGTGGGGCGGGCACATTTTTAATCCCGGTGTTTGGCATTCACGCTAGTCTACGGCATACCGGTATGAGGCGACACGTCTTTGATTCTGATGCATGTCGTACCTTGATCTTGTGTATGTGTCCTTCTCATTCAATATTAGAGGTCTATGTAGGCAAATACTTATATGTTGTATACCCGAATAATATGATACATAAAATTAAATGATAAGAATCTGTATAATGAATAAGAAGAAAGCATAAGAAATCAGTATGTTTTGTTTTGTATTGTACCCTCGGGTACTCACTGTATAAGATCTCTATTCTGAACTCCTACGGGAGATATGAAAGTTCTGTTATAAGAATTATGTATATGAAAACTCTGTTATATGTATTCTGTAATGTGGATCACTTCAAGTGGTCATATCAGCTATCTGTTTCCCACTAAGCTATAAGCTTAGCACGGGTGTTCATCAGATTAGTAGTCACCGAGACATTTAATGGTATTCGCATCGACTAGAACTGACACATTTGTAGGAGTCCTTTGTTGTAGGTTTTGTTTTTGTTGTTTATGTATTATTATATCCCAGTTTGTAATAATAGATTGTTATAGTCATTAAATCAATCAGATAAATCGACATAGACAGTCATTTACCATCGATGTAATAAATTTTTATTTCTTATGGATTATATATGAAATGGGTCCACGATGTCGAAAAGTAGGTTAAAGGGTCCCGAGTCGGGTGTCACTTTATCTTTGCAGGTGGGGGTAGGGCGTGATAGTTTAAGTGGTATCCATTTAGGTTTGAGGCGTTCTGAAAAATTGAGTTAAAATGTACCTACGCCAGGATTGTGTTGGCTAATCACGAATGTCCTTGTTTTGTCTATTGTTTAGAATGTATCGATCCTAGGAAGTTGTGGAAAGAACAGCTGAAAGCTTCAATCTTATGGATCTTGATCCATCTGTCTCTAAAATGTCATTCGACTAGAAGTGAGCATGCTTCAACGAGCATTGGTAAAATTCTCGGAAGGGATATGACAAGGGTCTTGAATAGACTCACGACCCCTTCAGCGCTTGATTGATTGTGTATAAAGAAAGCATCTGGGTAAGTTTCATGAGCTGGGTTTAGAAGAGTGCGATAAAGCCAAAGTTTGGCTTGAAATTAAACTGCGGACAAGTAAAATGTCCCTTTGAACAGAAATGGCTAGTGTGCTGATCTCACATTTGCTGCAAGGTGTCGACTTTATGATTAATTGAAGCAGTTCTAAGAAATCCATTTGCTTCTAGAACCAATTTCATGGGACTTCTTTTTAAGGTAATTTCTAGTGAAGTATGTCACTTAGGCGACTATGGAGACCAACAGGAACAAGTTTTGAATATGAAGCGAGGAAAGCTTATGTTGTGGATGTGAAAAAGAGTTTGCTTAGCCTTAGTAAATGCACCAAATTAGTCATGCGAAAACTTTTCGATGTAAGCAGTTTGGGGATGGCACAAGATCCATAAAGTATCTCTAATTGTAACATCATCGCAAGTAGTAAATTTTATGTTGATCCTGTGACTATAAAGTGAGAAATCGAAATGAAGAGTCAAGAAAAATCGGAGAGAAACTTCTCTAAGAGTTGGTTCATCTTAGATAAAGGTCCCCAAGAGTCTCAGTGGACTAGGTTCACGGGTTAGCTATAAGAGTGGAGACAAAAGTCCTACTAGGGTACAAGATTACGAGTAGAGAGGCATGTCAACTGGACAAGACGAAAGACTTGAATGCTCACACTTACACAATATCATCTTAGTATTTGCTGAGATGGGTAGCTGAGGTTGTTTACGTGTGGAAGCACGAGCCATCTAATAGCAAGTGTCATGAGGATCGGGGAGATTTCACAAATCCATAAGGAGTAGCTAAGGAGGAGATCAAATGTGCCTCCATCGACTTCGTCAATTAGAGGTAGAGAGCGGGTGGTTCAAGACCCAACCAAGGAGAGGTATTGATTGAGAGACAATGAAATAAGCCACACTACTCTGATCCGACCCGAAGCTTATCTTATCACGAGCTCGTGAAGATTTGGATGCACTAGGGGTTATTGCGAGTAATTTCACTCTTTATGGCAATGAAATGCATGCTTTGGTAGATCTAGGTTCTACACAGTCATATATATGCATTGAATAAATGAGTGATAAATTTCCATTAGTAGAACCTTTAGCATATGACATGCTTGTTACCAGTCCTCTGAGGCATAGTGTTAGAGTCAGCAGGTGTATAAGAGGCATCCTATGGTCCATAATAGGGAATTTTAGGTTGATCTAGTACTTTGCCTTTCATGAGTTGATTTGATTTTGAGGATGAAATGGCTATCAAACATCAGGCTATAGTTGATTGTGATAAAACGGTACTGCCGTATTACGATTTGTCTGATCGCAGTACATGGTATTCGATTTGATTTAGTGTCAAATGTAATCTCCACTATGCAAGCCCGGTGTTTTCTTAGAAATGGTTGTGAAGCTTTTTTAGCTTTGATACTTGACTCCCAAAGAAGGGCAATTAAATCTAGAGATATTAGGTGATAAAAGAATGTGTTCTGAAGAATTCAGTGGGTTTGCCACCCCGAAAGTAGATACGATATTGAGGTGTGTGAGGGCGATTCTAAGCTAAGGCACCCTATACGAGTATGGCCAGAACTAAATTAAGAGGGGTGAAGACTCGACTACAAGAGTTATTGAATGATTTGTTAGAGCCTAGTGTTTCATCACCAGGTGTGCCGATTTTGTTTGTTGAAAAGAAATATGACACTTTCCGGATGTGCATTGATTATCGGCAAATAAATAAGGTAATAGTAAAGAATAAATATCTGTTGCTGAGAATAGAAGATTTGTTTAATCGGTTGAAAAGGGCAAGTGTCTTTTCTAAGATAGACTTGCGATTGGGATATTATCAACTCCGAGTGAAAGATGTTGATGTCTTGAAAACAGCCTTTAGAACCCGATATGGTCATTATGAGTTTCTAGTAATGCCATTTGGGTTGACTAATGCACCGGCCGCATTCATGGACTTGATGAATAGGGTATTCCACCCTTATTTGGACCAATTTGTTGTGGTATTCATTAATGATATCTTGGTGTATTCTAAGGATGCACAAGAACATGAACAACATTTGAGGATAGTGTTGCAGATCTTGAGAGAGAATATGTTGTTTGCTAAATTAAGTAAATTTGATTTTTAGCTTAAGGAAGTGTCATTCCTAGGCCATATTGTGTTTGCATAGGGTATTAGAATTGGCCCTGCAAAAATTGAAGCAATTGTGAATTAGAAACCACCTCGAAATGTAACAGAGGTGAGAAGGTTCTTGGGTTTGACCATTATTCTGATGGTTTAAATAAAGGATTCTTCGTCATAGCCTCCTCACACTAAGTTACTCAGGAAGGGGTAAAGTTTGGTGGATGACAAGTGCCGGTCGGTTTGATGAGTTAAAGAAAACCTTGGTTAAACACAGTGTTGGCTCAGCTCTATCGGGAAGGGAATATGCTTTGTATAGTGATGCCTCAAAGATAGGTGTGGGATGTGTATTGATGCAAGAGGGAAAATTAGTGGCATATGCCTCTAGACAGATGAAACCGCATGAGCAAAATTATCCCACAAATGATCTAGAGTTGGTAGCGGTAGTGTTCACTTTGAAAATATGGCGACATTACTTATGTGGTGAAAAATGTAGAATATTTACATATCATAGGAGTCTCAAATATATGTTAACTCAGAAAGAATTGAACATGAGGCAACGTCGATGGCTAGAATTATTCAAGGACTATGATTGCATAATTGATTACCACCTAGGAAAAGCTAATGTGGTGGCAGATGCTTTGATTAAAAATGATTTCCAGTTTGTCCCTTGAAGAATATGCATGGAATTTGAGTGCGAAGGGAGCTTTGTTAGCTCGATTAAAGTTATAACTAAGTTGAGAGCAAATGATGATTAGTCTTTCCAGATGATATTAGGATTGCGAAAAGGGTACAATTAGTCGGAATTGAGACAAATACGAACTGTCTATAAATGATGATGGTAGTTTGTATTACTAGACAAGATTATATTGTACCATAATGTCCAGGATTGAAAATTTATGTATGAAAGCCACAATGCGCTCTTCACTTCATGTCTGAAGGTATCAGATGTTCGAGATTTGAAATAATCACAACCGGTGTGAAGGATGAAAAAGGATATCGTAGGGTATGTGTCTAGTGTTTGACATGTAAACCAGTAAGAAAATTTGAACATCAAAGTACCATCCGATTGTTAAATCCATTCAATTCTATAATGAAAGTTAGATAACATCTTTATGGATTTTGTATACGATTTTCCCTACTCATGACGAAAGCATGATTGATTTGGGTAATTGTTGACAGAACTTACAAAGTACGCTCATTTCTAACGATCAGAGCGTTTCCTTCCATGGATCGATTAGCAGAGTTGTATGTGAATGAGATAGTTCGGTTGCATGGGATTCCTCTATCAATAGTGTCTGACCGCGATCTATGGTTTACGTCAAGGTTTTGGAAAGAGTTGTAGTTGTAGGTGATGGCCCGAATTTTAGTACACGCCTTCCATCTAAGCAGGATGGACAATTTGAAATAGTAATTCAATTGTTATAAGAAATGCTTCGGGGTTGTGTGCTAGATTTTCCTAGAAGTTGGGATAGGTATATTTCCCTTATGGAGTTTGCCTATAACAACAGTTATTAGTCTGGTATTTGTATGACCCCCTATGAAGCTTTGTATGGAAGAAAATGTAGAACTCCTATATGTTGGACCGAATTAAACGAGCATAAAGTAATTGGTCCTGAAATAGTAAAAGAGACAGAAGAAAAAGTTCGGATCATTCAGCAAAGGTTAAAACCGGCTAGTGATCGACAAAAGTCATATGCTAATATGAAGAGGAAAGATATTGAATATGAAGTAAGTGACAAGGTCTTCTTGAAGGTATCCCCATGGAGAAAAGTGCTTAGATTTGGGAAGAAAGGAAAGTTGAGTCCAAGATTCATCGGTCCATATGAGATCTAGAAAGAATCAGACCATTAGCTTACCATTTGGCTCTCCCACCAGAGTTGGCCAAATTACATAATGTATTCCATGTGTCAATGCTTCGAAGATGCCTTTCTGATGAATCACACATATTACCAGTTCAAGATATACAAGTACAACTAGACTTCACTTTTGATGAAGAGCCAAAAGCTATTCTTGATTGTGAAGTAAAGCAATTGTGGAACAAACAAGTCCTTCTTGTAAAAGTGCTTTGGTAACATCACGGTATGGAAGAAGCAACTTGGGTGCTAGAGCAACAATAAAGATACCAGTATCCTGATTGTTGAATTGATGCAATTTAGGGACGAAATTCTTTTAAAGAGAAGTTGTAACACCTAGTAGTTTATTATGTGTTTAGGGTATAATATAAGTCAAATTGCATTTTCCTTAAATTTGTGTATTAAGTACTAATTGAGAAAAATAATAAAAACCGAAATTAATTTAAGTATCAAAATTAGAATTTGTAATTTGCAATCCATAACAAAGAGTCATAAGATGAAAGAAGACTATATGCTAAGTTTCAAATTAGATAATTTAATTTGAAAATAAAGAAATAAGGACTAAATAGCAAAACCAAAAGTATGCCAAAATGGGTTAAAGACCAACATGGCCTTAGGTCATTTTGGCATAAGGTCAGAGCATCGGTTAAGAGAGAAGAAAGAGAAAGAAAGAGAATAGAAGAAAGAAAGGAAAGAAGAGGAAGAAAAGCAAGGTATGAAATTTTATCATAATTGTATGGATTGTATGGATATAGTAAAGAACACTACAAAGAAAAAGGTCTTCAATGGCAGGTTTTTCTGTCGAGGTAATATATATGTTAAGATAGATTGGCGTTCATATATGTCATCTATGCCGGTCATCCGAAAAGTTTAAAGATACTTTGACATATGCATCTACATCCAAGATGGTCATCTACTTGGTGTATCATTTATCAATATTTCTTCCATGACCGTCAAGGTTGTATACAATATATCCTAAAGTTATTTTTCTTTTATCAATATTAACTTATGCTTTTTTGTTAAAGCCATGAATACACAATTTAACTTATTTCTTAATTTAATCATTATCAAACGTTGAACCATTAAAACAAAATCTAAATATCAAATCTTACACCTCTAACAAATTTAAGAATTGGAAAAAAAAACATATCATATTTAAAACTATAAAATATTTTAGTTATATGGATATACATGTAAAATCTGGTACATGATAAAAAAATAAATAATAAAAAATAAAATCTACCCTTTTAACATCTTGTACTCTTCGAATCCTTATTTGTTCTCTTGTTATCTCTGAATCATTGTTGTTGCATGTCACCAACCTATTTCAAACATGGAAAATATTAGTTATGTTGAAATTTTATGAGAAAAATAAAGTCAATAATAGATATAAAAATATGATAGTGGTACATCAACTAAAGAACTATAAGTACTAATGAACATTGCTATATTAAATCTGCAACATATATATATATATATAGAAAAACAAAAAATTAATGCTCGCTACATGTCTAAAAATATGATTAAGCACTATGCATGAAATTAAGCATGAAATCATCATCACAAAGAGGTAAATGCATAGCACCTAGTTTCCACCATTTCCAAAGGGAACTCATATGGTTTGGTAGTCACTTATCGAGAGAAAAGAACAAACAAACAAAGAAAAAACCAAAAGAGAGAGAGAGAGAGAGAGGTTTCTTAGTAATAGAACATGAAAGTGTAGGTCAAAACTTAGTAATATAATAATACAACACAAAAAATGAAAGAACATAAGAGAACCAAATAAAATAATGAAAAGCATGGTACCTAAGAAGATTATAAAAATAAAAATAAGATTAAAAAATTAAATTTAAAAATCAAACATGGTGGCCATGGAGCCATACGGTGGAAGAATAAGCTTACTCCATTTGAGGGAGAGTAGTTAGATACCTGGCATAAAAATGAAACCAAAATGCAATTCCATGGTTATGCAATTGCATCGTCATGTTGACATGAGAAAAAGTAAAATAACATAAGAACTAGATAAAATAATAGAAAAAACCATGGCCACCTAGGAAGATATAAAAATATGAAATTTAAGAATCAAACATAGTGGCAGTGGAGCCACATGGTGGAAGAATAAACTCACTCATTTGAAGAGTAAATGAATATCTAACATAAAAAATGGAGGCCAAAGTGCAATTCCTTGGCTCTGTGCATCATCATGTTGGAGGAATGCATTTGTATCATCTATGTTAACGATCTTCTTTGCATCATGAAATATCTCTATAAGATGTCATCATAATGCTGAAAGCAAATGTCACAAATCAAGTATAATTTCACGCCAGTGTTCCCAGCGTTACCCCGATATCTCTGTCCCTGGGCTCTTACTAGTATCTCACTCCTTCCCCACAATGGTGGAAGCAAGAGAACCAATAATTTTTCAATCGTAAATTAATTCATGACTTTATATGCTACCAATTTGCTGCTTCTTTTAAAACAATCTAAATATCTTGAAAGAAGATTATAGATGAAAGTCCACAATTTGCACTTTAACCATTATTAATAATCTTCTACTGCTAACCATATCATATAAGATTTCTGTTCCCGAAGAATAATAGGCGAGAGACCAACATCTGGATGTCAACCCAAAATATACAATTACAATATGTATTTCTGGATTCGTTCAATGAAATAACACATATGCATGTATAGAACTCTGGAAAAATTGGCATCAAACTTGTCGTTGATTATCTAGATACATCGTCAAAGTAAAGCAATAAAAAACCTGCAAAAATTCAATGGGAACAAGGAAGTGACATATAATGGGATTCCCAAACTTCCCATACATTCACACCACAGCGTCGGAAGAAGTATGATTCCAAATTGGTTACTAATTGACCACCCAAATAAAGAAAAAATTATAACATGGAACCAAGCCATTTGGTCATAGTGCCAAACCACATTTACCCCTCTTTTTTGGGATGAGTCCAAACAAATGAATCTCTATGAACTCTTTGTTAAAGATCAATAATATGCATGCCCATGACTTTGTTCTTGTTTGGAATGCGGAAATACTAGGGAAAGAAAAAAAAAAGCTAAGGAGAAAATGATTTTTATCATGTTTTAGTTTTAGCATTGGAAAATATTAAAAAAGAAATAAAAATATAATTAAAATTCCTCAAAATTTTATATATTTTGATTTTAGTCCTTATATAATAAGAAACAAATATAAGGAGCCAAGAAAACTAAATATAAGAAAAAAAAACCAAATTAAAAATGATGAGCAAAATCTAGTGTGGATGACTAAATAATAATGATAAACAAGAATCAGGTATGGGTGGTATAACTAAAGCAATAATTGTGAGAATAAATCTAAAATTAGAAAGTGAAATAACAATGGTGAGAAATCCAGGTGAGTGATAGAAAAAATATATAAAAATATATACAAAGATGTGAGCACAGAGGAAAACGGGACATAAAAATATAATATAAAAAAAGTTAAAAATGGTCAGGGACCATAAATACATAACAAATTTGAGAGTGGATCTTGATTAAACATGAGATTTAGCAAGAAGAAGAAACATGAGAGAAAAATCATAAGCTAAAATGAAGAAAACACAGTTTTTAATTAATGTAGAAACTTGGTCTTGATATAGTTATAAAAATATATTATACAGATATTCAATATGAAAAACATTAATCAAAAAAAAACCACAAAACAAGAAGACCAATCAATACAAGAATCAACACTAAATTGGTCAATGAGGAAAACAAAGGGCAAATATATAAGAAGGATAATAAAATCTCATAACATAGGAAATATGCATATAGACATATATAAAACAAAAAAAACAAAATGTTGCAAATGGAGACTGTGGGGCTTTGTAGTTCACCCATACCCAACTTTAAATATAGATTCCAACTATTTTGCTTAGTCCAACATCCATTTTCAATCGATTTCCCTTATACCCAGTTTCAATCAGTTTCCTTCGTATCAAATTCCTTAAGGTATTAGGCTATAGACTGAGATGAGCTCAATCCTTCCAATATGTATTTGAATCCCAAATACCAAAAATGAGCAGAGCATGATGCCAAAAAAATAAAATAAAATCTCATAACAAAAATGCTAAGGTAATGGAGATGAATCAAGTAGTGTCATAAGAAATTTGGCCATGATATCAACTCGAATGAAGAGATGTTTCTTGTATGCTTCTCTATGAAAAAAAAAAAAATATTGATAATACTGGAGACTAGATAGCTTGTCGATGCTCCTCTTGTACTCCTAGAAAATCTGAGAAGATCACCCTCCATGGCTTTCCTTCCCCTAAAACCCTAGATTTGAACAAAAAGACACCCTATATATAATTAGAAAAAAGGTGCGGCAATGTTTCCAAATCCCACAACTTTCTACTTTCTTTGTTTGTTGATGGCGAATCACATGATAGCTTAAATTTGTAGGGATTATAGTGGAAATGATAGTTTGAAACCTCGATAAGAACAAGCCCTTTATGTTGAACTTTTGTACTACAGTGGTGGATTGAAGTTTGAATCTCTAAAATCAAAACTGAGAGAATTTGGAAGAAGATCAATGTACCTTGTGAAACCCAAGCTTGACTCCTGACACACACTCTCTCACTCTATCAATTTGTGAGAAAGAAGGAGGGATCTCCCATCTTTGATTCCGAGATATTAGAAACCACAAGAATCACTAATGGAAAAAAATAGTTTCTCATTACCTTTCTACCCTTACAGTTGATCGAACCAAATGGGGATATATAGAAAATCTGAAATTGAAATGAGGGAGAAATCAAATAAAGAAAAAGAAAAGAAAATGAGAAAGCAATTAAGAAGGGAGGAATTCGAGGAATAAACTCACGAGCGAGATGGAGAGGAGATCGGAAAGGAGAAAAAGGGCTTGTTCTATAAAATGGATTGTTGTTCCAAAAAACTAATAAATAATAATAATATCTCTTGTATTCATCATTATACTTTACATACATAAGTCAAGCTAGGTCATTATGTTATTCATTTCTTTGAATTTACTTCTGTAATCAAGGTAGCTTTTTGAAGGATCATATAAGTCAAGTTTGCGCTTAAGTGTGCACAAAATGACATATGTTTGACTTAAAGTCATTCAAATTCTCATGTTTAACAATGTCTTTTTGCTGATGATGGAATATTTGTAATGGTTGTTGGGTTTTGGTATGAATACGTATGGAATATTTAGTTTTAGAATTCATGATAGAATTCCCTCTTTGTCTATGTTGGGTTAGGACAAGCCTAACTCTCAATATATGGGTATTTTGGTTGGTTTTGAAGCTTGTTTGAGTTGGTTTTTGGTTTAAGAATTGTTTTATTGTTTTCCCGAATGAAATAAAAGCATGTTTTATAGTTTACGAATATGGAACCGGTCGACCGGTTGGTGCTTAGGAGGGTCATCCGATTGGATGCGGTATCCGACCTTGAATATGAGAACCGGTCGACTTGACCCACAAAGAATCGATCAACCGATTGGTCAAATTAGTCTTCCAATTGGATCCACGAAGGCGCCGGAGTTACTATACGAAGTGGGCAAATTCGACGATTGATGTGAGTTACATAGTCGTCGGTTGGATCGCATTAAATGCCCGAAGCTATTGTCTGGCCAAAATGTCAACTAGTTGCCAAAATGGTCGGCGATTGAGACAAGCGATTCGATCGGTTGGTCGACCCGAGTTCAATGAATAATTGTTTTGGAAATTGATTTAGGTGCAGTTCGAGCTTAGGGTTAGTCTGGCCTTAAAGTCGATTTCATAGCCTGGTTAACGTTGATTGAAGTGCAGCAACACACGCCTGTGGTATGCGCTTAAGGCCGAATAGTGAATGAATAGGCACATTTGTCGGTGTTTCAACCTCTGTAGTGCTACTACACTTACGCTATGTGGACGGGCATCTCGATCGATTAACCCGGCTATCTGCTAGTGCTATAACGCCACGTTGCGTGGGCGAACACGTCGTCCGGTGCTTCAGCACTCACGCTAATTCTCTGACGCCACGTTGATGGGCGAACCGTTTACGATTAGTGCCGGCGCTCTGTAATTCTATGGCGCCATTGCGTGGGCAACGCGTTTCTTGTTCAGGTAACCGGCACTCCTATTTAGTGCTCTGACCGCCACGTTATGTGGGCAGGCACGTCTACGTTCGGCGTTGTCTTGTACCTTGGTTACTTATTGTCTTGTCCTTCTTGTTGATGTGGGGTCTGTCTGCATAAATGCATATGTTAACCTTTGAATAGATACATGAAATTAAATGATAAGAATATGTAAAATGAATAAGAAGAAAGCATAAAAAATCAGTCTGTTATGTTTTGTATTGTACCTCGGGTACTTACTATCTAAGATCCTACGTTTTGAACTCCTCTGGAGATATGAAACTTATGTTGCGGGAGTATGTATATGAAAACTACGTTATATGTGTTGTGCAGCCAATGTGGATCACTTTAAGTGGTCATATCTGCTATCTGTTTCCCACTAAGCTATAAACAACAGGCGTTCATCGGCGTGGGTGCGAAGAGGACGTAGTGGCGATCGCGTCGACCGAGGCCCGACACATCGCCAGGGAGTCACGATGTGGGTTTTGTTTTGTTTTGTAATGTATGTGTACAAGTTTTGGTAATAGTGGAATTTATTTATGTACAAGTAAATGAGACTCAAGAATATGTATAAGACAATTAAACACCACCATGGGGGTGGTATTAGAATTTTTATTTTCTTATGGATTTATATATGAAATGGGCCCACCAATGTCGAAACCGGGTTAAAAGGGTCCGTGCCGCCCATCTTTGCCAGGGGCGAGGTAGGGTGTGACAATATCCTTCATATAAAATCATTATTCTCACTTCATCAATCACTGTAACAAAATATAATTAAAATTAAATAATAATCAATTATTAATATTAAAATAAAATTTAAAGTAATAGTTGTGTAGGTAAGAATTTTACTTTTAAGTTGTTTTACTACAACCTTAACTGTTGTTAAGTTATTTGTAAAAGAAACTTAACTATAGTTATGTTCTAATAAAATCCTTTTACTACAAACTTAACCAATGTTAAGTTCTTAGTAAAAGAAACTTGAAATAACCAGTTACATTATATGTAAGGATTGTTTTAACAAAAAAACTTAACAATTGTTAAATCCTTTGTAAATGAAACTTGATTATAGTTACCATTCGAGGTAAGTTGTTTGTAAGTTGTTTATACGAACTTAACAATTGTTAAGTTCTTTATAAAAGAAATGTAATTATAGTTACTTATAAGTAAAGTTGTCTTACAAAAAACTTAGCAAATGTTAAGTTCTTTATAAAAGAAACTTAACTTTAGTTATGTCCAAGTTTTACACGTTAGAATACGAATTTTACTCTTTTAATACAAAACCTCTTTACAAACATTTTCTTTCATGTTTATTATGAAAATTTTGTTTTCCACCATAACAAAATAATGTTAGAATAACCAAATCCCCATTATCTTTTTCCCAAATATATTTATGTACCTTCATTTGATCTAGTCATATGTTAAGAATAACTTCTCGGGTGTTACAGTTTTGGAGAATGACAAATTATGGAGCGTTCTTATCTTTGTATTCTTGAGATGAATATTGATGTGTTTCTGTAGTCTTTTGGTGATGGCTTGGTAAAAGAGATATATAGTATGATGTATGAGAGTTGAGCTTTTAGAGGAGATGAGCAAATGAAGGTGATGAAAGCTAAAGGTGATGGGAGCTAAACTTTTTAGGGGATGAAGAGTTGAACAAGAACCAAAATTTTGGAGGGATTAACTATGAGAGAGAAGGAGCAAGTATAGCATCTTTTGTTTTTTGAGGGAATCCAAAATACATAAGGGTAAAAATGTCCAAACAATGTCATTTCTCCAAAGTTTTAAGACAATGGGTTAGTTTTGCAAATTCCATAGTATTTTAAATCATGCAGCAAATATCCCCAATTTATTTGATCAATGAAAATTTTGTTATCTGCTATTCAAATGAATATTATATGTAAAGATTTTTGAAATTAGTATTAATTGTGGACATAAAAGAAAATCATATCATGTTTGAGTTTATTCACTCTTTGTATATTATTTTATTTAAAATATTAAATTTTTTAAAATTGGTGTAAGTATCATAGAAAAGGGAAAGGTTATATAGTAAGCTCAAGTTTATATAAGAACGAGCATTTTAGATGAATTTGGATTAACATCACTTTAGAGCAGGTCGCAAAATGTCGAAATATTATAATCCGATAATTGAAAAGCTCTGAGCTTTTTCAGTTAATATAGAAAATACATTGCCACGTACACCGGAATAGACCCATAACATGCACGGGGAGGAAGTTTAGCGAGGATAAAACTTAGGTGTAGAATGGTTGTTGGGACTTTGCAGAAGACTTGGACGTATGACTTGATTGACTTGAAAAGCCTAATTGCTAGATCGGTAGCTAGAATTGAGTTATGACTTCGTCCATCTCGGCATTTTCCTCCTTCCAACTTCATTTTTTTTGGTGGGTAGAAGTTGGAAACTTCACACAAGTGGAGAAGCCATGGCTCCATATTGGACGGAGTCTCGTTGTGTTTCTGCATTTCTTTTTGCTTTTATCACAATCTCTTTTTTCCCCTTTAACTTTGCCGGACTCTTAGCCGACCCATATCCACATGTTGCAAACCTCTCCACTTCATGGATCAACACCCCTGGAGAATGGGCAAACACCTCGGATTGGGTGACCGTGAAGCCCATCCTACGCAGTCTTACAGAAACCGATGGCTCAGGTTTCGTATGTGGTTTCTATTGTCACTATGACAGCAACTCATGCCTCTTTGCTATTCTTATCTTTCAAGACGTATTTTATCCACAGCTTGTGTGGTCTGCTAATCGAAACCGTCCAGTCGATTTAATGCTTCTTTACAACTCACTGAAGACGGAAATTTGGTCTTAGCTGATGCGGATGGCACTTTTGTTTGGTCTACAAACACATCCCGCAAGTCTGTTTCAGTCTTAAACTTGACGAAAAATGGAAACCTTATGCTGCTTGATCGAAACAATGAAATAGTGTGGCAGTCTTTTGATTACCCCACAGACTCCTTAGTCCTCCAACAAAAGTTAGTTCCTGGAAAGGAGCTCATCTCCAGCTTATCCACATCAAATTGGAAAGAAGGTTTGTATTCAATTTCCTTTCTACTAGTGGTATGCACCAACACATACTGTCTGATCCTCCCCTACAAACCTATTACCAGATACTATATTCTATGAATCTGAGGTTATGAATTACATGAACGGAAGCCTCTTAATACAGTTTCATCAGGGGTCTAAGAGAGTCATGGTATCTGTTTGGTCAATTTCTACAGCATTATCTGCCTGTGTGAGATTAGAGGGTCTGATGGTCATTTGAGGTTCCAGTGGAGACAGAAACCCGATGGGAGGAAGCAGTCGATCTCATGGCCGAAGTTCTCTATAAATGGTCTGACTTTGTTGTGCATGTCGAAGCCATTTGCTCAGCAGGGCAGTGCTCCTGTCCCGGAGCTTCTGCCGATGGAACAATTGATTTTAGGCCAATAAACCAAAGACAACCCAATCTAGGATGCTCTCCAATCACACCCATTTCTTGCCTCTCATCTCAATATCATAGTCTCCTTGTGCTTCAAAACATGACCTACTTTGTTTATCATGTGGACATTGAATCTATAGATGTGGAGATTTGCAGGCAAACTTGTTTGAACAATTGTTCGTGCAAAGCTGCTTGGTTTAGATATGGTGTTAATTCTTCAAATGGAATTGTTCTTGCTATCCAGAAGTCACACACACTTCAAAATGAAACATTAGGTTTTTTATTATCTGTTATACCATGTTTCTTAAAAGTGGAGAATTCTCGATTGAAAGAAATCTTTGGAAAACTGGAATATACTTGGATCAAGCCTTGGAGCCCTCTTTAGTGTCTTTATCTTGATAGGAGCTTTCCTTCTTTTTAGGAAGAGGGAAGATTCCGAAGAAGCTGAGGAGGATCGTCTAGACTGCATACCCGGAATGCCCACTAGATTCTCCTATGAAGATTTGAAAGCCATCACCCAAAATTTTAGCTGCAAGCTTGGGGAAGGAGGATTTGGATTAGTCTTCCTAGGGACTTTGAGCAATGGAATCCAAGTCGCAGTTAAGCATCTTCAAGGGTTGGGTCAGGTAAAGAAGTCATTTTTAGCGGAGTTTAGAGACAATTGGTAGCATTCACCCCATGAATTTGGTAGATTGATTGGATTTGCACAGAGAAGAAATCTCATGAACTTTTAGTGTATGAGTACATGCACAATGGATCATGGATAAGTGGATCTTCCATGGAAAGCAAGAACTTGCTCTTGGTTGGCATTTCAGAAGGAAGATCATCCTTGACATAGCCAAGGGTTTGTCATATCTCCACGAGGACTGCAGAAAGAAAATATTCCACTTGGATATTAAACCACAAAACATCCTCTTGGATGAAGATTTCAATGCAAAAGTTTCTGATTTTGGACTGTCAAAGCTCATTGACAAGGACCAGAGTCGGGTTGTAACATCAATGAGGAGCTCCAGATTTACTTGGCGCCTGAATGGCACGAGCTTCACTATCTGAGAAAAGTGGATGTCTACAGCTTTAGGGTTGTGGTGTTAGAAATCTTGTGCGGGAGGAAAAACGCAGATCGATCTCAGACAGAGGAAGAAGATATGCCGCACTACGGTGTTTTTCAAGAAAGCCCAAAGAACCGACTTGCAGAAATAATTGATAAATGCGGCAAGGATACAGTTACATGGAGAAGATGTGGCTGGAAATTAAGTGTGGGGCATGAATTGCCTCAAAGTGATTTTGCAAGAAGGCCATCACATGCCTTTGGTAGTGAAGGTTCTTGAGGGTTTAGTGGATGTTGAAGATGACTTGGACTACAATTTCTCTTATTCCCCACCGCTACCAAAATCTGGAGGCATGGGGAACAAGTCTGCTGACACTGCAACTGCAGTACCAATAGCATCTGTTTTATCAGGACCAAGGTGAAGACCGAAGAGATAAGGTAATTAATTAAGATACAAGTGTGTGTGTGTGTGTTTTATGGTACAGTTTCGGTTTGGATTTTTATGTCTATATGAAAATTTACTTAAAATGTTAAGACATCCATCAATTCGTCCTTCAAAAGTGAAAAGTTGGGCTCTCCTTTGTTTTTCGTTCCACAATAATTTCTTCTGAATTAGGTATAGTATTGAAAGAACAAGTCAGGATGGTTTACGGCATTTGCTCTTGAGTTTCTCTTTAGTTTGTTGCGAAGAGTGAGTAAAATTATACATTTGTTTTTGGAGTTTGCCCTGATTGATTCAATGACCAATGTTCTGGTTTTTATTTTAAGGTTATATTTGATTTTTAAAAGTTAAATGAAAGAAAAATAAATAAAGACTAAAAAATTAGAGAAAAATAGAAATAAATTTAAAATCAAAATATATTTTTTACAAACCACTCTCAAACCATTTTTCACAATTATTTTAAAAAAACTATTACCAAAATAATCGACTTGGTGTTTTCAAGTAGATTTCCAAACAAGAAGATGTGCACTTACTAGGTATTTTCAAGTGAAAGGCAAAAGAGAACCGACTCGCAGATATGATTGATAATGCAGTGAGTATATGCAGTTCCATAGAGAAGAAGTTATGGAGATGATGAAGATGATGAGTGCATGGTGACTACAGGGTGATTTCTCAAGGAGGCCATCAATGTCAGTTGTGGTGAAGGTTTTGGAGGGTTTAATGGATGCACAGAGGTAAACACAGCCAGTACAATTTTTTCATATTCAACACAAAATTGGGAACAGGCTGTAATGCTGCTAGAAGCAGTAATGTACTCTCTCTTCTTTATCAGGACCAAGGTGAAGAGACAGTTAGTTAAGAATCAAGTGTAAATTTATATGGTATATAGCTTTGGTTTGGATTTTTGCCTATATTGTAACACCTTAAAAATTTTAGACACCCTTAGTTGGCCCTTCCAAAGTGAAAATTTGGGCTCTCCTTTGTTTTCCTTCCATAATAATTTCTTGTATGTTATTGAAAAATGATAACCTTTTGCTCTTTGGTTCATCTCTTTTTGTTTGTTGTACAAAGAAAAATTGAGTAAAGATGTTATATTTGTTTAGAGATTTGACTAACTGATTCAATGATCCCTATTCTACTTCTCGGAACATGCTTTTGGAGATTTGATTCAAGTATATGTTTGATTCTCGGAATATTTTTTTTTTAAATAGACTGGAAAATAGAAAAATAAACACAAATTTAAACTCAAAAGATATTTCAAAAAAACTATTCTTAAACCATTTTTCGTAATTTAAAAAAAAAAATTATTTCCGAACATTCCGTTAAAAATTCCTTTCTCAAAGTTGTTTCCAGGAAAGTGAAGAAGGCTAGTAGGGCTCGGATGCAAAATATGAGGAAATCCTGTATTACTTTGTGTTCCTAGTGGGAACTTCCATTTCGTAATTTCCTTCCTCATGACCTTTTCCTAGAAAGTGAAAGAATAGTATTAGGGTTTTCAAGTCAAACACGATGTCTCTAATTTCCAGGAGGAAGAAAATGGTAAAAGCGGAGTACTTTTCATCCATTCTCTTTCTCTGGAATCTTCTTTCGGACTACAGTAACCCCTAATTGACCCTAGTATATGTATTAAAGAAATGATTTTTTTTATATTTTGTTGTCTAATTTTTTTAAAAAAAAAATAAGTATAAATAAAAAAAAATTAGAAAAATTTACGAGAAAGGAAATTATAGTCAACCCTAATATTGTGTCTCTCACTTTCTTGGGGAAAAAGTTAGTGAAAATGAAGTACGTAGAGAATTCCCACTTGAACTTATACAATGTTGGAAGTGATCCTAATAAGTAGAGCTCATGTCAGCCAAACCCATTTCGGGTTATACGTTAAAATGGGTTGGGCTAATCTGATTCATTTATATTCAGATTAGTTTTTGATAAGTTCAACTCAACTCATTCGAGTTACAGGCCAAAACCTTAAAAATATGAAAAAAAAAATTCATTTTACAAATTCTATTATTATTTAAATTAAAATAAATATATACCTAAATATATAATAATAATTAATATATAAAATAATGTAGTCTAAACAATATAATAATGACAAAAAACTTAAATAAATAAATAATGATGAAGCTCCTTCATTATATCAAAGTACCAAACTAACTAATAAATAATATCAAACAAATAAAGTAACAATTTATATATACGAAAAAAAAAACTTAAGTATCAAATGAAATCTAAATATCTATATCTAACATTATATTCAATAATAATATGTAACTCTACATTAGAAAGATGTGCATCATTGTTGAGACCAAATGATGTATATAGACCATTTGACAAACCAGATCATATATATATATATATATATGTGTGTGTGTGTGTGTGTGTACAAATTTATGGCTTGTTGTTACAAATATTCAATATCTAATCTGACAACTGCCAAAAGCATTGAATAATTTTTGAAACCACAGCTACTAAAGACTAACTAAAGTCCTTAGCTTATGACACCAAAAACTTGTTGAGACCAATTTTTACGATATGTTTATCCTTTTTATAATATGGATTAAATTAAAATTTGTGTTTGGTCTTAATTCTTTTAAGTGTCATGAGTTATACAAGTAATAAAAGTGGATTTTTAGTTCATATATGGTTCCCAGTTGATGATAAATCAAAGACTAACTACCCAAACTACTCAAGATCATTACTAGTTGAACTCCACTGTTAAGATGATGAGAGGACTAATAAAATAATCCTAAAATAATTTCACTAATATATATAAAAAAGACTATTTGATAAAAATGGATTTGAGATTTCACTGAGTGAGACAACACTGGGACTTAGATCCAATGAATAATCATGAAATTTTTTTCCATATCGATTCATTATTACCTCGAAGTATGAGTTGGAAAGATGAGTTTGTCAAAGATGCATTGTACTATAGTTTGGATTTCTCCCTTAACCATATCTTTCACTGATTAGATATTTATGTTCATTTCTAATTCATGTATATAATCAGTTATTTATAAGATATAAATCTCTTTCTAAGATCACAGGGTATTTTCAGCACAGTTCTTCACATCCCAAATCTTAGGATTCAGAATTCTTGCCTATAGACATGATATTTAAGTCTTCTCCAATTAGATTGACACCTAAGTCCTTAATTTTGATGAAATTTTCCATCTCCTTGATTAGATCTTTACTACTTGGGATTAGAAATCAATTCATCGAAAGAGAAAACCTAGAGTGATTAAGCGATACTTCATTAAACTATCCCCAAACCATGAGTATGGATTGGTGATCTATTTGAGTAATCTTTGAGTTCATTAGGTCAATGTCACACCCCTTTACTAGCGGGCGATTGTGCCAGCCATGGCTCCCAGGCCGTTCACTTGACAGTAGAGAATCTGTGAAGCAAAGTGGTAATGCTAATGAAAACCCGTATAAATATTTCTTTTCTAAACTCGTGATTTTATAAAATTTCAGCAGCATAACAGTTGCATACATGACATATCCCAAAACCTATATATACAATTTACACTTTTAAAACATGGCAACCAACAACATTTCTTCAAAAGAGCCTCAAACTCATCACATTTTCATAAACCAAATTATGTTACATACACATATATTGACTATACAAGTTCCAAGTATTTCAATAAAAGTTAGTTAATACAACACTTATACTAGAAGTAAGGAGAATCCTAATATGTCCTAGCGTTAGTGTTTGTGCACAAAATAGATTTTAAACAGGAAAATACCAAGGCTAAACAAGCTTCAGTGAATGTACTTTGGAAATAGTTGCTTAAAGTAAAATGTTTCAAAGCTGTGCAAAACTATCATTACAAAACATTTTTCCAGAATCCTTGCTTTAACACTATAAAGTTTCTAAAACTTTTCATCATATGTTTGCTTGCTTTGCTTTAAAGTTTCATAAAACTTTTCATCTATATCTGCTGCTTTAAAGTTTATAAAACTTTTCGAAGCTGGCTTTGTTCTTTTCTAGCACAAAGTTTAAAACTTTTAAATAAAGCGCTTAACTTTGCTTTGCTTTAAGAAGTTTATAAAACTTTTGAACTATGCCCCTTTGCTTTATTAAAGTTTCTAAAACTTTTTGTAAAACTGCTTGCTTACTTTGCTTTAAAAGTTTATAAAACTTTTCAGAATATGCTTGCTTGCTTTGCTTCAAAATTTTCTAAAACTTTTCGTAAAACTGCTTGCTTGCTTTGCTTTAAAAGTTTATAAAACTTTTGAATAATAACTTGCTTGCGAGTGGTTGATTTACCCAAACTATATGAAAAATGTATAAAATCAAGTCAACCATTGGGCACTTTAACTGCTTTATTTGTGCCTAGTAAACCACGGGGCCTAGGCTTCAACGATGCAGGTGGAAGGACACAGGTCATCACCTGAGTGGAAGGGCCTTGGCCACATCACCTAGGTGGAAGGTAGCGGCCCATCACCTTCCGATAAATATGGTGGAAAGACCTTGGTTTACATCACCATATAATAGCTAGCTCACTAACCCTATATACTCCAGTACGTGCCACGATCCCCTTTAATATGCCATAATACATGAACTAAGTTTTCCGACCTGGCAAATCTAAAATGCATGAAATGATGTCCTAACTTCACCGTGCACGTACGGAATACCTCTGATCAGTATGTTTGCTTAGTACTAGGGATTTATTAAGGCCTGTTTTACAAAATAAACTTCACCTTTGCTTGCTTTTAAAATATGGTTTCTAAATTGAAACCATTGCTTGCTAACTTTTGAAATATGGTTTAATAAATCAAACCTTTGCTTGCTGATAAGCATTTACTTGCTTAAATTTTCTCATTTCTAAATCACATTGCTTGCTTTTCAAATATGGTTTACAATCAAAACCATAAACTTGTGAAATATGGTTTAATACTTTAAAACCATTGCTTGCTTGTTGAAATATGGTTTTTAAGTGTAAAAATGATTTATAAATAATACACTAGTATTGAAAAATAGGTTTAAGAACACTCATTTTCAGTTACAAAACTTGAGCAGACTCCATCTTCTCGCCTTTGCTTTTACCCTATATATTCAATAAAATCACATTGAAAACATTAAATTTGCTGCTTGTGTCTGATATAAAAACTTAACATAGACTTACAAAAGCAACTATATTGAAACAAATTTGGATTTTAACGAAAACTTCACTGCAAAGTCACATTACAAGGTCACTAACAATGATATAAGTCAAATGAACAAATTATCCTTGAGCACAAAAAGCCCCTAAAAAAACACTCATTTTGGCAATTTTTTTCCAACAGCTCTCTGGACTTTATTACCCAAAATTATTCAAACACTCTTCAAAGAGTATGAAACTCTCAGATCGAGTCCTTTATATATCCAATGACATTTCCTTTAAATTTTTCAATTTAAAATTCCTTCTCTAAGGCCCTCAACCACCATAGCCTGATTACAACATTTTGATGCCAAATTGATTTAGCTCGGATCACCCTCTTTGTTATTCTTGATTCTGAGGTCTTAATTCATAAGTGGAAATAGTTTCTTCACTCATTTGAAGTTATGGTTCTAAGGTTTCTTCTCAATTGGAATCCTTAATTTGGATCACAAAACTTAGGTTATTGTATTTTACATCAATATTACTCAGAATTGGCATAACGAGAATCTGCACATAGCTCCACTTTTTGATTTGGCGCTAGGGTCCTAATTTGCGTCACCCAAACTGAGTAAGTGTCCACAGTATATTTTACCCGCAATTTTGAATCACTCAATTTGGATGGGAAACTCATTATGTGGCTACTATAACAATACACAAGCAGTATAACAGTGAGCTGAGCTCACCTTTAAAGTCATATTTGGGAGCTTTAGGTTACATTTTCTCTTGGTCCTTCATAAATTTGTGAGCCCTATCTGTATGGTTTTAACAATTGGAATCACTTCATTTTGATGATTATAACTTAATCTATAGGCAAAAAAAGAACAGGGGTTTTTACAAAATTTTGACAGCATTTCCTTTAAAACCCCAACATTCTCTCTTTTTTACAACCATTCCTCAAAACCAATCTAACCGATCAAGGCAATACAAAACAACATCAAAAACCAATAGGGAATTTACCCAAAACCACACCACAAACACTTGTATTGGTGGTTTGGAACTTCTTGCAATCAAACCTTAGGTAAAAATCCCGAGAATCCATACAGGTCCTTAATTCATATAAAACCCTGCAAAAATATGATGGGCTCTGTTTATCTTATACCAACTAGGGTTTACCCACACTAACTCAACATTCTATGATCTCTCATAACAAAACCCTGAGTTTGGAACAAGTAAAAATCCATACAAACCCCCTTAGTAATCCTTACAAAACCAAAACTCATGCAAAAATCTAAAGATCCATACCTTTTTGCTCTTCTCCCTCTTCTTCTTCCTCTTCTTCCTCTTCTTCCTCTTCTTCCTCTCTTCCTGTCACGACTAGTTCTCTGAACTTTGTCTTGGATTATGTCGCGGCAGACTTTGATCATGTAGCGATAGAGTTTTGATGAAGCAGTCTTGTTTTGTCACCGGCAGAATGTCTTTGTGTTCAGACACAAATTGTTCAATACTAACTCTTTGCTCACTTACCTCTGAATTGTCATGACATATAATTTTCTTTGTTGCCATAAGCATTTTTCTCTTCAGCTTGTCTACTCTGTCGTGATAGAGTTTTTTATGTCGGGACAGGATTTCTTTGGTTACTCAACAATCTCTGTTGCGACAGAGTGTTCTTTTGTCGCGACAGACTTTTCTTCTCTTGTCCTTAACACTTGCTGAGTTGTTTGTTGCGACATAAAAATCTTTGTTACAACATACTTGACTTGGCTAATCTCAGATCTCTTTCAATTTTTGTCGTGACATAATTCTATCAATCTGCAGCCTTTATTGTCGGTGATAGAAAACTTCTTTGTCGCGATAGAAGTGCATATTCAATTCTTAATCATGTGCGCCCACATGAATTTCTTTATCACACCCTCTTAGTACGACTTTCAACTTTTACCCGTGAATAGAGATTCTCGTTGCACAAAGCCCTCAGCGCTTTTCGCGTTTTGAACTCCAATTGTTGGTACCATGATCAGTTTCGCACAACAAAAATTTTCCCTACTGGGTCCAATGTTGAAAACCTTGTCACAACATAAAACACTGTCCATGACTGTGGTTAGAAATCTCGCCATTTTTCTCGCCGCAAGTACATAAATGTCTTTTTTTTTTATGATAGAGTTCCATCCGCGAACCTTCCTCACAATTTTTATGTTGCACAGAGCTGGATTGTTTGCACAATCTTCTTTGCCATTCTTCTTTCTCAAAGAATGTTATGGAGCACCTGGCGGTAACCCCAAATTGAAAATGGCAAAACTGCAATTCTGCCAAAATCCCGAAATTTATTTCCGATCTCGATGATGAAAGGGGGAATTCACCAGCTGAACTGCCCCGCCAAACTAGCAGCAAGTCTGACTTCTGTCACCCCCGAGACGTCAATTGACATGTTTTTCGAGCCATCTACATCCTAAAATGTAAGACATTTCGACGCGACGAATCCACAGATAACATCGCATTCTTCGCCGTGCCACATATATTGAGTAGAGAAATGATTGAAAATGAGACTTATTGGTGATGAAGCCGGTAGTGTCAAAACCTGGGGAAAATAAGGACATAAATGTCATTTTTGGAAAGTTTAATGAAGAATGCAGGACAGCCATGCAACAGCGCTTCTTCTTCTTCAAAAGGGGAGGACCAAAAACTGAAATCAAAAAGAGGGAAGGAGGCCATGGCTTAGGAATGCTTTGAGATAGAGAGAACCTCTTCTAATCGTGAGATCCCGATCAAGCCGCAATGCTTCTGGGGGACTTAGCTAGTGCCTTCACAAGACGAGTCACGCCGTGAGGCTCTGCTTTATATTTCGATCGTAAATCGGCGCAGTGCTTTCTCCTTACTGGCTTTACACTTTACTGGCGTCATCGTCAGCTTTGGTTCGAGGGCTGGAACTATCAAAAAGATCGTCCCAAAAACTCGGGACCGAATCATTGTGGAAATTTTAAATCCATTTGCGCTCGCCCAACAACGCACCGGTCAAGCCGGCTGATTGACCGAAAAGGTAATGCGTAATGAGCTTCAAACGGCCGCGGTTCGTGGTTCACAAAGCGAAACCGCGACCGGCGACTTTTCTGAAATATAACCGGCGGCTTCACTAAGCCCTCGAGAGTTAACACAAACATTTCGTGTGAAAATGCGCCTCGCTTAAGTATTCAAGCCTGAATTATCATGGCTGATCATTAAACATGAGCGCCAATTTGATGCATTGAAAACGCGTAACGCAATAACATGATCAGTTATCAATTTTACTGCGAACATACGCGCATGTTTATGATATTTACATGTGACATAGATTGCAAGCCGGAATTGACATCCTCAGATCTATACTAACTGAGCACCCTATGATGATAGGATGAGTCATACGAAACAGCCAGGCGCCACGGGGTCAGAGGGTTGCCTAAAACTAAAAATGATCGAGTGGTGGTTCATGCAATACATCAACTGCCTTAGAGACGCCCAATTTGACATACACTGAGGGCAAATCTAGCTGGTCACGATCAACCTGTTTGAGACGCCCAACTGGATATATACACATTCGAGGGTTGTCCACAAAAACAACAACATAATACCTTCGCGCGGGCGTTTGAAGGAAAGGGCGGAGTTTGGGTGAGGACTCAAGCAATTTATGATGATCAGTTAGACATTCAAGGAGGTGATCTGATTTGTCAGCCTGTGTGCTCATTTCGATGACTGTGATTGCACTTAGATGGAGAGTGTTCCACCCTAGGTGGACTCCACCACTGGGCATTTAGCCCTCACCCCCGGCAGCCTGGTGGATACTACTCTAGCACTGTGCACATAGAGCTGCATACAGGACTGCCCATTCAGAAACCTGAGGTTTTGTGAATGGTGCCTGATTGTGGCTTGGCTACAGAGTCAGATTGCATGTGTATTAGAATTCTCTTCAATTTTAATATATGCGTGATGGAAGATAACCTTGAACTCTCGAACTATGTGCTTAGATAGCTGGGACACAGGGCGGTTATTATTAATCGTTATGGTATCGTTTACGAGCCCAAGTGGTCGTTAATCATAGATCCGTTATATTGACCATAACGCTTTGGGGGACAAGTTTATGCAGTGTGTTGTACTGGGTAGAGCTCCACAAAGGAGATTCCGCCCGATTTTCGGAGAAATGTTCAGCCATCCATTCACAGCTCGCTGGTCACTGAATAACTATCCCGTGATTCGGGCACCGCCAAACGCTCCGCGACACGTATCTCTATTTCCTGTGTTCACTTTTTGGACTTTAGAGCCATGCATGGCCACCGTTTGCGTCATGTATTATTAGCTCTTTTCCCGTTTGCTTGAAATTAAGTGTTATGCATCGTATTTTCCACTTTTTTTTTCTTTCTTTTCTGTTGGAATTATCTCATTTTTCAATTAAATCCTTCAAAACACAAAGTTGACGAATATTCCATAATTTGGCATTAAAATATATCTAAAACTGCTAAAAACATGCCAAAAAA
Organism: Tetrastigma voinierianum; assembly: GCA_016808115.1. Classification (NCBI taxonomy): domain Eukaryota; kingdom Viridiplantae; phylum Streptophyta; class Magnoliopsida; order Vitales; family Vitaceae; genus Tetrastigma; species Tetrastigma voinierianum. The sequence continues at coordinate 40,129 of JAEQBH010005906.1, read as the reverse complement.
AATCGATAAAAAGATAGATGAGTTTAGGACTCATCAATCATAGATGCTGGTTGAGTCATCATCATCTATTAATTAATTTTTTAGAATGTTAACAATATAAAATTTATTTATATTTGGAATAAAAATATTTTTTTTCCAAAAATGCATCTCAATAGTACAATAATGAAATACCCTACTTTTTTTGAAAATTCATGCTGCTTGAAGATATAAATCATATTTTGAATGAAATAAGTGTATACTTTTTTGTTAATTATTTTAAACAATCATATTATTTTGTTATTACCACCATTTAAGTATTAAATTATTTGAAACAGTACTGATATTTAGTTATTAAAATTTAATTTTAATTTATAAAATCAATATAATACAACTGCTTTTATCAAAAACATATAGCATGATTGTAAATAAAAATTTAAAAGGATAAACAAAAATGAAACATAAAAATTTTAGAAACAAGATTATTATCGGTGATAAATGAAGATATAATCATTGATAAACTATAATTTCTATTTAATTCAAATGTATTATGTAATTTTTTCATACAAGATATTTTAAAATATTAAATCATCATATAAATTAGTATTAAAAAGCCACATTTAAAATTTAAAAATAAAAATAGTTAAAAAATTTAATAGATAATAATTTATTATAATAATAATCATTATTTTTAAAACCATATGCTACAAAAGCATAGACTGATTCCATATTAAAATCCCAAAAATATCAACATTAGTGGGATGAATCATTGAAAATCTCAATTACTAAGCTAGTTGCATTATAAAAATTAAATAAAGACGGCCAAAACTGATTGGGCCAATTTGCCTAATTTATTCAAGCCTTTAAAGCATGAACTCCAACCCTCCAAAAAATGCAGATAAACACCCATCTAAGCCCAACCTTATATTGCTAGCTCTACTAATAAGTAATTTGAATTTCTTCTTGAAAATTAGAGCCGTCTATTTGCCCTCCGAACCTGACAGATATAAGTGTGTGTTCTTGAACACAATTTCTGGTGTCAACAAAGCTGGGAGGTTCAAACTTCGCGATGAGTCCTGCAACCTCCATGAGATAAGTGAACAGATTAAATATAAAATAGGTGTAACAAAGTATAAGCACACACAATATTTTGACGTGGTTCAAAAACTGCCTATGTCAGTGGGGTTGTGCCTAGATACAAGAATTTCAAATTATTTGATTCAATGTTACAATTAGTCTTATGCGGTATGAGACTACTCTCTGCCCAAGACCCTTCTTTAACCTAATCATTTCTAGCATCGACGAACTTCCTTCTCTGCTTCCTCCTCAATAGCACACTTGGCTCACCCTACTACCCACATTACATAGATAAGATGAAGAATCTAAAACATCCATCTTTCACACAAGGTGAAAGGCTTTTAATGTGTGATCAGTATCTTGAATACTTATTTAACCTCTAAGTTTTGCTAAGTTTTTTTCAGTATTTTTATGTTAAATAAGTGTCGTCATAATGCTCTAAATGTTCATCTTTATGATTAGGTCAACCATTGGGGTGGAACAAAACAAAAATCAAGTAAATTAATGGAAGAATTGAAAGGAAATAGAAGTCGTTGAGTGTTGTAGTCGTGGGCATAATATGACGTATGGTGCCACGCACATGACGAAGAAGCAAAATGAAGACAAAGGATAGCTCAGGCGGTTGTGAACAAGTGAAGTACGTTTAAAAGAAGACGTCACATTGCTATAAGAAGGTCAAGGCCTATTTGCTAAAATAGCCCACATTTCCTTACTAGTCTGGAGGAGGCCTGCTGTGTGGTGACAATGCTTTTGGATGGTTTGAGAGAGCCCTTTGGTGTTCCACCAGTGCTGCTTTTGGAAAAAGGAAGAAAGAACTCATGAAGAAGGTGCTGATTAATAGCTGTTATGTTTTTGAGCCAATGCCAAATTGTTTTTATCTCTTCCCTTTTCTGCTTTTCTTCTTTTGATAGTTGTAAACTCTTTTCATTTATGTTTTTCTAGTTAGTTTTCTTAGGTTTAGACTGCAATGTACACTCCTTGCTCAGATGAACCTCTTAATTTCTATTGATTAATGCCTATTTCATATCTATGCGTTGAGTATTTCATTTCGTTTTAATTTTTGTAAGTATTTGGCCAATATTTGCATGAATTGTGGTTTGATTCAAGATTGAGAAAGGAGAATTAAATTACTATGGATGAATACCTAATTACCATAAGATAGAGATATAATGAGATTAGGGGTGGTATTGGGTTTCTGGTTCACAAGACCCTTAGTTGCATGGTTTGAGGTAGATGCAAGATATCTATGGTAATGTGAGGATGCTCAAGAGAGATTCACATATACATTAGTGAAATCACCATCCTCAAGATGAAATGAATATTAATTGTTTGCTAAGGGTTCATATATAGTTTCTGTTTTAGTGAAATCTTATGCTCTTGCTGCAGCTTTTAGCTCTGAATCTTGTTAATTTAGGATTCTTCCATGCTAGTTAGTGTTATTTTGAGTCCTTTACAGATTTTCCACCATCCAAATAGAGCCTAAGCTAGATTAGAGTCAGTAGTTTGTAACCAAACTCTCTATGGGACGATACTCTTACTTTCATTATATTACTTGAGGCAACGCTGCGCACTCAAGGCGACATAGGTGTACCATTTCAACACGCCACGCCTATCAACGTAATACCTCAACACGATTCTTGGCTCCACACTCTTCAAATACGCACGCTCAAACTTTCGCTGTTTCATAAGCCTTTCCAAATATGTACATTATTAAACTTTCAAACCCCTAATATATGTACTCTCGCATTCAGCCTGAAGTCTTGATAAAGCTAGATCCTTATCATAACATGACTCCACGCATTACGTCATATTTTTTGAACTTTCCTTTATAGAGTTTGATAGATTTTTAAAGACTTTTATAGCTTTTTATAGATTTTGTAAATGTATGGATGACTTTCATGGACTTTTATTTTAAAATAATTATAGACTCTTGACGTGTACTTTATGTAGATATCGATGTGACTTTTATAGTGATGCAAACGTATTACGACTTTCATGGACTTTATTTTAAAAGACTTTATAGAGACTTTAATAAAATTTTATATATTGATAGATTTAAGTAGACTTTTATAGATATTGATAAACTTTTATAAACTTTAAATAACTAGAATAACTTCATATTTTTAATATAAATAAGTAAAATATCACAATTAAATAATTTTATCCAAAAAAGTACTAGTTTATTTAAAATAATAAGCTTTCCAAGTGAAAAAAAATCTAATATTCAAATATTTCCTATATGCTCAACATTGCTCTACTTATCAATAGCTATACCATCTTCTCCGTTCATTAGCAATATCTCTTTATTGCCTCGGATCAACATTACCTATGTCTAAAGTGCTCTTCTTAATTTGTTAGTGCATGTAAAGACGCGGAATTTTGCTATCATTTTCCAATGAAATTCATTAGAATACCTTTGAATAAAGTTGAGCAATTTATTACGTTAACACCAAATCCTCGTTGTGTGTTATATGGAAATGGAGGAATTGTTTTTGAAATTGTAAATCGTGACTTAAGTATTCCAAATAATTCTCAATTGTATTCCTTAATGGCATGACGTAGATTGAATAATTCATTTTCATTTTCAAGATGATAGCTCGAATTCAAAATCTGACCCATGATAGCGAATACCTCGAAAAGGAGCTAAAAAATTAGGTCGATTTGAAAATCCATAGTCAACCAAAAAAATATTTACCTAACAAAAATAGAAATATTATAAAATGTATTAAAATAGTAAAAAAAAAGAAGAAGAAGAATTAACCATAACAACTAAGTGCTAAAAATAATACCTTGTGGCACTTTTAAGTCTCCATTATTCACAGAAGCATTGTTTAAGACTTTTGAATCGTGTGTGGATCCCTCCCTATCTACTAAGTACATAAAATGAATTCCAAATCAAAGTTACATGTAAGCTACTAAAACATTTTAGAAATTATTCCATGATGATTGGCAATAACGCTTGCCTTTGTCTAGGTACCATTGTCGAATATGGGTACCATCTATAGTCTACTGTATAATCCTAAATTATTTTTTATTAAAAATAATGAGAAATAATGACAACAACACTACTAAAATAGTAATAGTATATAATAAATAATTATTATTATTATTATAAAAAATTTATAAAAATAAGAATGATAAGACACTTATTTCTTGAAATAAGAATAGGAATCTTGTACTTTCTCTAATTTCATTGGCATTGAGAAACTTGGTTTAACCATCCAATCTACTACAAATTTGTTTAATGCTCTCAAAATCTTATGGAAACATTAGTGTAGACCTTAAATTTGGGTTGGTTTTATTTTTACCCTTTTTAATTTGATTTTACTTTCTTTTAGTTGATTTTTACCTTATAGGATTGATTTTGGTTTGATTTGATTGGATTATTTTGGAAAGGAAGAGATTTCAAAGAGGAGTAGAGATCAAAAAAGAGGGTTGGATTTTCTGGAGGAGGAGGGACGAATAGGAGAAATAAAGAAAAGTTATCAAAAGGAGAAAGAAAAAAGGAGACGGGGATCAAAAAAGAATGGGCCAACCAAAGAGTAGAGAGACGATCAAAGAGGACAGAGGGAGGCAGTTGAGGAATTTGCCCGGAGAAGTGTGTATGTGGTGTCCATTTCGTTTTCTTTTATAATTATTTGCTTTAGCGCCTGGAGTATTACAATGCCCATCTCTGTTTCTATTTTTATTTCTTTTTATTATTATCATTATTTATTTTGTTTCTTAGTACTTTTGTTTATATTGTTCTTAGTTGCTTAGTTCTCGTTTCTGAGGAAACACAAGTAGATGTGTGATGCAAAGAGAATGTATTATTTGATGATATTTATAGGTGTGGTGAAGAGAAAAAAGTGGAGATTTAATGTTGAGTTGTGAATGTTGTGCTATAGATGTGGTGTAGAGAAAGAGATGGAGGTTTAATGGTGTAGAGAGAGAAATTTGATATTGTATTATGGGAATTAATTGGGGGTTTTCTTGCTTTATGCTCAAAAATGGTGTGAAGAGTGAAAAAAGAAGATGACATGAAGAATGATTTAGTGCTAGGAAGGTGCATGAGAGTGTTATGCAGTGGATAGGAACGATCTAGTGTTATGCAGTGGATAGGAATGATCTAGCGCTACGTAGGAGCATGAGAGTGCCATGGTGTGGAGAGGCATGACATAGTGTTAGGAAGGTGTATGAGAGTGCTACAGTGGTGATGAATGATCTAAAAAGCAAGTGTATGATAGTGCAGTGATCCAATGCTATGTGTATGATAGTGATATGGAGTGCAGAGGAGTAATCCAGTGTTGCAAGTGCAGGTATAATAAATGTTATGGGATGATAAAGAATTATCTAGCCCTACTACGTATCTGTAAACTAATGATGCGCCCCATCATGTATTTGTGTTTGTTTTCATTATTTATTTATTTTATCTTTATCATTTTTACACTCAAATCATCAATCAACACACATTATTTTTATTACTCATTTTTATTTAAAATACAAATTTGTAAGCTTGTAAAGTAAAATCCCAATCTTCTTCTAAGTATTTCAAATTTTTTGATTATTTATTTATTTATTTATTTTTCATATTTTTTACAAAAATCATTTTCCTTATCTTGTAAAAAAAGTTAAAATTCATTTTTTTTAACTTCTTAAAAAAAAAATCAGAACTATTTTCTTTAACTTTTAAAGTTTAAAAACCATTTTCTTTAATTTATAAAAAAACAAAATCATCATCAATTTCTAAAAAAAATTTGAGAATTATTTTATTTAACTTTTTAAAATTCAAATTACTTTCATTTCCAAGAATTAAAAAAGAGTTTATTTTCTTTAATTTAAAAAACCATTTTCTTAATTTCAAAAGAATAAAAAAATCATTTTTAATCTTAAAATTCAAAATCATTTTTAATTTATAAAAAAATAAAATCATCTTCTTTAATCTCTAAAAAAATTAGAACCATTTTTTTAATTTAAAAATAAAAATCCTTTTATTTAATTCTTTTTTATTTTTTTAAATTTCTTAGTTTCCAAAAGAATAAAAAATTTCACTTCTTTAATTTAAAATTAAAAATTTTTTTTTTTTTTAAGATTCACAAATTATTTTGGCTTAATTCAAAATTGTAAAATTTATTCTTTAAATGCTAAAAAAATTATTTTAAATTCTAAATTCATTTTTTTAATTTCCCATATCAAAATATAATTTTTCAAATATCAAAATTTATAACTTTTTTTTTCAAAGTGACAACATTCATTTTTCCAAAATCACTAATTAAATTTTATCTTTTCAAAATTTTTCATTTTTTCAAATATAATTTGTACCTAAAAGCATTGTTTACTTTATAATTCAAAATAAATGAACCAGATTGTGTCTGACTCGTGTTAAATTAAATAGGCCTTTAGTAGCCTGACATCCATGCACTTCTTATTTAATAATTTGGCACTTGATGTATAATTTGATTTCCTAATTTGATCATGAATATTTTCATATTTGTTATTGCATTAACATTGTCTTCTATTGACAGTGCTTATGATTCGCCACCAAGATACATACCCTTTTCTCTTTGATTTTACTTATTTATTTTATTTATTTATTTATTTGTTGATGGTTTAATGTTCACTCGTGTAATTATGAGAGATAATTCTTAGTATCTATTAGTTAATCAATTGATTGTCACAGGGTTCATAATTTGATTAGTAGAAACCCTACTTAGTAATAGAGGGGTGTTAAGGATCACCACCGCAGACATTCTCAATAGGTAACATGACCTCTAAATTTGTACTCGGTTTCATAGACTTATATTTTCTAAAAAAAAAAAGAGTCACGCTAGTGTTTTTTTTTTTAATTTCTTTTTTTTGTTTTCCCTCTTAAAAAAATAAATAAAAATAGATGGTGACTTCGAACCGTATTCTAAAATGGTTTTTCAAAAATACAAAAATGAGCCTCGCCTTTTCAGTAGGAAATGCAGCGTAGCCAAAATGTCAGAAACAAATGCATAATCTAATTAGAGATTTTAGTGGGTCAAGCTTGAACCTAAATTGAGGAAAGTGTGGCAATTGATTGGTTGATTGGTGGTTACCTTCTCTTTGTGCTTTTTGTATGTTGATAGCACATTGAGAGTTTTTATTTATTTATTTTATTAATTTACTTCATCTTGATGTATTCTTATTATACATTTTATGCATTTTGATATGTTGATTGTAAATATTCTACTTAGCTTGTGTGTAGCTTTGGATGATATATTTTCTTATTACTTGACTGCTTGTTGCATGACTACCCTACTCTTGCTTGATTGCATGTTGCATGTTGATGTGGGACACACATATATCCCCTTATCTCCAACTCCCTAGTCTCGATCGACTCTATTTCTTTTGTTGTTGTGTTTGATGTTTGGTTGGAGATTTGTTGCTCCTTGTTTGCTCTTTGACCAAGCTTGTGATTAAGAGTAAGGTCTAGCATGGCCATATCTTATAAAATTGGGGGAGCTGCTATGGAGGCCAACATATTGATGCTTCTTTGAGTCCGATATTTGAAGACTTGTATAGCCTAGAGCTAGATTTAAGATATTTGTGTGGCCAATGTGCTCTTCTTTATGTTAGATTTATTAGGTTTTTCGGATTCATCCACATATTCACTGTACACTTAGTTTCTTATTGAGTGTTGAGAGTAGTGAGAGCCTTCACCATCGAAAACCCCCCCGGGATGTCGAGGTAGTGCATGTGTGGATGTGATGACCACCTTCCATGGAAGCACCTCGTCTCTTCGGAGGTGTGTAAGAGGCTGCGTATCATTGGAGGGTATGATCGCTCTTACGAGAGACCCCTTTAAAAACCCACCTTTTTTTAGAGCCACCTTGACCTTATAGGTTGAGCTTAGATTTTGTTTTAGCATTTCCCAATTCTACACATAGATGTGTTTATGAGCCATTAGGGTCAGTTTGGTCATAATGTGGTTTCAGTGTTCTCTGTTTTGGTTTCCTCTTAAGGGTATATAGAGATTGATTAGAGTTTGCCTAATGAAAATTTTCACAATGTCAGTTTTATCTATTTCAATTTCGCTCAACATTTACTTATTGATTGTGTTCTACTGTATAGAAATCTTAGCCTGCCTCTATTACATTTTCAGTGGATCATTCTACATAGCGCCAGACTACATTCTCGGGGATAAGAGTTTAGGGTAGATTGGTTCATATGATAGATCAGACATATATGGACACATAGTTGGTAACAGCTGATCATTTTGCTCTCAAATGATAGCCGCGATCTCGTGGAGTCCATGGCTAGACTCGTAGAGGATACTGAGCAACAACTCAGATGATTAGGTTCAGATGAGTTTTTAATGATCTTTTAGCACCAACACCTCCACATTTCATTTGGTAGATAGCTTCTCATGTGCCACTAGTTCTACATGGTCAGGCAGAGATGACCCTACCACCAGCTATAGTGCATGCTTCATCCACTGATGATACGTATGCACGTATAGATAGGTTAGAATAACGCGGTAAACAGATAAAAGTCTCTGATGGTGTTATTGATTAGGATGACTTTTATAGTGCACCTAGGACCAGATTACCACTAGATTTTAAGATGCCAAATATTGAGAGATATACTGGTAGAGGTTGCCCTCCCGTTCACTTGAGGTTGTACACTATTGTCAAGAGGGCTTATAGGCTTGATGAGGCTTAGATGCTTATGTTATGTCTCTGAGTGGTGTTGCATAGAGTTGGTATGCTTCCTTAGATGCTTCTCGTCATTGGAGTTGGGAGGATTTGACCACAGAGTTTTCGAGACATTTCGCTTTTAATACAAAGGGGGTCGACGCTCAAGAAGAGAGCTAAAGGCCATGAGGCAGGATTTAGAGGAGACAAGGATTTCCTATCTCCTGCTGGGAGGAGAAAATTGTTTATATGGTAGACGCTTCCATCAAAGAGAGAGAGAGAGAGAGAGAGAGAGAGAGAGAGAGAGAGAGAGAGAGAGAGAGAGAGAGCATATTAGCATGCTTATAAGGAGCTTACAACCTAAGTATGCTAGACATTTGATGGTTTTTCCATAAACAAATATTGGAGCATTTTTTGAGGCACTATATGGCATTGAAGATGGTATAGCATGCAGTTTATGGTCTGACTTTTCCCCTCTTGATAGTTAGGGGAAGCAACCATCTGGACCATATAGACTAGAGGAGGTAGGAGCCATTGGTTCATCCATGCAAAGGAGGCCACCCAAATCTCAACATGTATTTATCCGGCTGCTTAGGACCCACCCCCATACACGTAGAGTTCAGTTCATTATAGACCTTCCTTATTAATTCAGTCGCTCAAGTTCTCACCTTCGTACAGTTCCCTACACCTTGTTATTGCAAAGACAGTTGTCGAGAGATCACCTATGTTTCATCTAGCTCGAAAGTAATCTACACTTCCTACAAACAACCTAGACAACTTAGATAGTTTACATTGCTAGCATGCTCAAAAGGTCTTACCGATATCGATGATCGGCTGGATTGCTCAACCTATTAGAGTGCTGGGCGCCATTGCCACAGGTTGTTTAGCCTAACTTCTAGTTGAACCTACATCACGCTTATCATTAAGGGCCCGAGCATAATATATTTAAGTGCATAGCTTTGAGGCATGCCAATACGCCTAATCCGATCCACCGAATAGCGGCCCGAACTTTCGTCCCGCGAGACTATATAATCGACCTCATTGACTCGTTTCTTCTCGTAGCCGAACTTCAGACCTATGATTATATGTACCGTGAATAACAAAATCATTTATATATACTAAAGAACAACCACCGGAGTGGTGTCCATCAAAATCTATACACATATACTGAGTCTCATTTACTTATATATGTACATTTGCTATTGAATATTTTTTGTAGCAGTAGAATACAAAATATAATCATACTCCTTCATTGGAGTTTGCATCTTATACAAACACTTATACATATACATATCTAATACAAAACATTAGAGATCGCGGAAGCAGCGCTTGTGAGCACCTATCTCTGAGATGGCCCATGCCGCCGTGTGAAAGGCTCATCTCTAGCCCCTCTTCAAGATCTACACAGACAGCCACCCGTATGTTTTACGCTAGTGGAACATAAGCATAGACAACCACCAATGGTGACCGTCACAAGCTTATACATATGCATTTCATATATCTATACATATTCATATAACTTTTATTACTTAGCATCTTTACATTCCTATTGCATGTCAATCTTTTCCGTTACATGTTCTATGTCTGCATATTCTCCTATCTATACTTTTTACTCAGATTCCTGCTTTCTACTTTGCATATTCCATATTCATTCTATAACTTATTGCTTTTCATGTTCTATTACATCTTCTTTTATATACTTTTGTACTTTTATATACTTTCTATACTTTTCATGTGTTCATCTTTCATGCCTGTAAATACCAAAGAAGTGGATACGGGACTATATGTACCCGGAGGTACTATCATCATTGCACAAGACAATGATGTCTATGGTCGACCCAAACGGGGCCACTGTGTGTTGACCCAAACGGGGCCACTATACTATATGTTGCATACTCTCCCTAATGGCATGCCGCCATCCTCTACTTGGTCTCTATTACTGTGCAATCAATGTTATTATTTTTTTTCTATACATATCTCAAATACATGGATAACTATTGTTATCATGTATACTAACGAGCTATGTACTATCATTACTTTTGTTTGTAATATGGTCACATATCTTTTAGCTTCATCTTTACTGTACTTGTATTTCTTTACAATACATGTATATATTTACTTCATTTATTTACATCTTCTTAGCATTTATGCATTTCTATCTTGTGTTCTATCTATTCATTCATGTATTTCATAACATATATGCAATCATGTATTTCATATCATATATGCAATCCTATTCCCCTATGAATCTACTTTACCCGTAACTTGAATCATTCCATTCGAATGATCCAAATTCAGTTATGACATTTTCATGCCAAACTAGTAAGCTTCATTTAGATTACACTAGGAACAAATTTAATACCTATTTTTAGGGTCTTAACTACATATTGACACTGGTTCTTTGTGTACTCCTTGAGTTTACAGGCATGGTTCTTCTCCAACTGGAATGTTCCAAATCGGAGCAATCGAAACTCAAGATATGTCCTAACAACCGACTACTCTATGTTCAAAACGTAACCGTAAATTGGCTCAACATGCCCCACTTTGAGTGACCTTCTGGGATAAATTGAGTCATAATTGGAATATACCTATTTCAAGGAGATTTGTTCTTCTTGAAGTCTAGTTTAACCAGCCACTTGAATCACTCAAATCGGATAAGAAATGACCAAGTTATGGCTAAATCTCTAACGCTGGTCCAAAATAGAACATTGGGTACCGCATCGACACCAGACCGGCATCACCGACCGTAACACATATGGTACATGTACCGACTGCTTGCACCGTACCGTAATCCTGAACGCCCATAAAAATTGTGTTTTTCTTCTCTTTTTCCATATATTTCCACCCAAACCAACCCAATACTCAATACACACATCAAAACCACTCTATATGCATCTTGTCACCTCTATTATACTCAAGTCATCTTTCAATACTTACTTACACCAAAAACCTATCATGACTTACTCCCAAAACAACTCTAATATGGGTCATAACCCATACATAAGCCAAACATAAAGATTAGCTAGGGTTTGTTCTAAACCCATACTCCATTACTTCAGAATTAAACCATGAATCCAACCTCAAAATGGAGGATTCCATATTCTTTCAGACTACTTAGTGGTTTTACCAACCCTACTTTCAAGAAATCTAGGGTTAGGATAAATCCTAACAAAACCCTAGAAAGATCAAATGCCAAACAAGAAATCCTTATATCCAAGGTTGTTCCATACAACCCAAAACATGCATCCATACCTTAAATTTGGCTTCTTCTTCCTTCTTCTTCTTCTTCTCCTTCCCTTCTTCTTCTTCTTCTTCTTCTTCTTCTCCTCTTCTTCTTCTCCTCTCTTTCTCTCTCTATGGTTTGCTCTCCAATTTGGGGGAAATGAGAATTCCTAGATCATTTTTTTGGTCTTATCCCTAATTGGTCCTTAGGCCATGTTTGGCCAAGTCAAATAAAACCCATTTTTGGATTTAAGTCTCTCTAATTGCCTTTAATCACATAACTCCTTCTATTTGCATTTCATTTTCAAGCATTTTATACATTAACCTCTAGTCTTTCCCATTTATGACCCTTATGTCCTCAAGTGGTAAATTACATATTGACCCTTTGCTCTCGTATTAATTTCCGGGTCTATCGTTTTATTTTCGAACAATTCCATTTAGTTTTAATATAACCCAAACAAGTTCCTAAAACTGCTGTGGTATATTTCTCGGTGTTACATGTCGTTTCAAGATCATCAATCGTGGCATTATGCAATTTAGGCAATCTGAATGTCAATTATGATCCTTCGCTACATACTCTATTATTACGTAGTTTCTCCCTCCAAACGAGTATATTTTCTTTTACTGATTTGTCAGTCGATGACGTCATCCATATGTTATGCTAGGATGATCAGGGTCTAGATTCCATAGTATTTGATGATGGTTATGAGGTTGTTGATGGGGTTATTGATGAGTCTAAAACTCATCTATTTTTAAGCCTATTTTTCACGTATATAAAAAGGCTTACAAGTTCAATTTAATAAAAACATGAGTATTCACCCGCATTTATGTTTTTGCGTGAATTTAAAGAAAAGAAGCAAAAAGCAAGAGAAAAGCAAAGAAAAATAAACCGACAGTACCTATGTAGGGTTCAACTGGAAGAAACATTGCAATGTCGCGACATCATGCGAAGAGTGTCTTGACATGATTTCAATGTCGCGACATAGGCTGAAGTAAGCAAACAAAAAGAGTAATGTTGCGACATCAACATTTAATGTCGCAACATCACATTAGAGTGCAAAACCCAAATTGCAATGTTACGACATCACAGCAGCAATGCCGCAACATTACAGCACGAATTTAGCTGTAAAGATACAAATTGTAATGTCGCGACATCACAAAAATAATTGTTGCGACATCAGAACAAAGCCTCAACATTGAAGACATTAGCTAAAGAATGTTGCGACACCAACTCAGTGTCGCGACGTTGACATCTGAACATAGAACATCAACTTAATGTTGCGACATCAATATCAAGACTCACAACCAATGTCGCGACATTAGAGAAAGGCTAGAAGAGCGAAGGCACAAAAAGAAATGTCACGTCATTAGCGACGACATCAGAGTAATGTCGCGACATTGACATTTTGATGTCACGATGATGAGTCTAAAACTCATCTATTTTTAATCCATTTTTCTAGCTTGTTTTTGATAGTTTAAGATATGTTTTATGCAAAATTATGGAATATTCACCAACTTTTGTTTTGCAAAAGTAATGCATTGAAAATGAGACAATTCCAGAGAAAAGAAGAAAAAGGTGAAAAGAATTTTGGTTGCGACATAATTCTTTGTTTACAGAAAAATTAAGTGTGCCAAAGGAACTATGTTGTTGCCAGCAACTACATGTCGCAACAAAATGTCGCAACAAAACCTAATCAGAATTCAAGGCTAAAAAGAGCTTTCTATGTCCCGACATATTTAAAGAAGATTTTAAAGAAAAGCTACCATGACAATCCTAAACTCTGTCGCGACATAATCAAGACAAATGGTGAAGGAGCTGTGTCGCGACATTATGTCCTATGTCGCAACATAGAAGCTGAAGACCAACAGATGAATTCTGTAGCGACAAGAGACAGTTTGAGCGCGACAGAAAATGGCAAGAAGGCAGCATAAGTCAGCTAATACAAGTGTTTTTATGTTACGAAAAAGTTTTCAGAACAAAGCCATCTTAAGGGAGAATTCTTTTGCCAACACGTAGGTAATCCCAGAGCGACATAACATCTAGAGTTCACAAATAAGGAGCGATAGAATTTGCTATAAAAGATTAACTATGTCTCGACAAACAAAATCAAGAAAGTAAACTCTATGTCACGCATAAGTTGAGGAGCAACACGGTGAAGAATGGCAACAAAGAAGTTTATGGTACTATGAAAAACATCAAGGTAGACTCTATGTCGCGGATAGGTTTTATGTCGCGACAAATAAAGATATAGAATGAATAAATTATGTTGTAATAGAAGAAAATTCAGTCGCGATAGAAATTGAAGAAGAACTGAGATGAGCCAAGGCAAGCGTGTTGCAACAAAAACTTCTATGTCGCAACCAACAGCTCAATAAGCGACAAGAACAAGGGAACAATCTCTATCGCGACCAAAAAGTTTTATATCAAGACAGAAATAACTGAGGAATCAAAGAAATATTGGTCGCCGCATATCGTGAACTCCGATCGTGACAAAGTTCCGTAAGCCGGGCACATAAGAAGCCGATCAGAACAGTTTGGTGTCGCTACACAAGACGCTCACCTCGATAGAACAAGATTAAAGGCACCACACTATGTCACACATTATCATAGTCGGGCCACGACATAATTCAAGTAAAGCTCGTAAATACCGCCGCTTACTTAAGATTTCAGGAAGCCACAATAGGAAGCCATCGACAGTGATTAAAACTCTATCGCGGATATCGCTTTTCTATGTCAACGACAGTATTTAATCGCTTTGGGCCAAACTTTTGGGGATCCACAATGCAATTAATGAAGTAAGGCCCAACACTGGAAAATCTATAATAGAACATCTAGGGCACTATGCGCAGCTTCCGCCACTCCAGGACTGTTGGGTAGTTGGAAACTCTTGTATGTTTTTATTTTTCTTTTCTTTTCTTTTCTTTTCTTTTCTTTTCTATTTTAGTAGATTTAGTTTCATTTTCTTGTTTAGATTTTTCTCGATTGAGTATTGAACTGAAATGCAGCTTCGAGTTGGAATTTATTTATAAAATCATCTTTCTCATTGCTGTGTGATCTAAATGGAGGATGGAAAGTTTCTGGAGTTCATTTATTTCAGTTCGTTTACAAGTTCAACGGAATTTTCCGATCGCCAGGTCACCGCTATGAGTAAAACCGCTTTAAAAAGCTGGACTCTATCTAGAAATGGGTCAATGATGATGGTTATTTTTTAGCACAAAGTAGAAGAATGCTATATTTGGAATTCTTGAATTTATTTGATTGGTATTATTCTTGAATTTAATTGTTCAGATAGTACCACGCGGTACCCAAGCCGTAGTGTTGTATTCTTGCTCTACTTCAAGAGGCCCTCTACATGACACAGAGATGGAGAATTTCCGAAAAGCATAGAGCAGCCTCAGGGCAAGGGCAAAATATCTGCCTGATGAATATAAGCCCAGCATTCTGATTTTACTGACATATCGGATATATCGATATATCTGAGATATATCATGGATATATATTTTTAATCTTTATATTAAGACTTTATCTTTATTGAAAATTTTATATATATATATATATATATATATATATATATATATATATATATATATATATATATATATATATATATATATATATATATATATATATATATATATATGTATGTATTATCTTATCAAATTAATTTTAATTTATAAATTATAAATTTTTTAACTATCTAATTTTTTTTTAATCAAACATATGTTTCAGTATTTATTTTAAAAAATTAAAAATATTAATGAAAAAATAAAAATAAAGTGACATTAATTTTTAATAAAAGCATTAATGGAAGAAAAGAAATATTTAATATTGAAATTCTAATTTAATTGTTAAATTTATGGAATATAAAATAATTTTAAATTTAAGTTATATATAAACAATATAAAAAAGACTTTTCTTAAAAAAATTCAATAAAATAATTAGAATTATTTATTAAAATAATATTTGCACTATATTTAATGAATGATGAGTTATTCCTGTGAAGAGGCGCAACCTCTCTCTATTTCTAAATGGGTGGCTAGGACAATCCCATTAAAAGCTAATTTTCCCAATTTTTGGTTAGTTTGACCAACCTTTGACCGAAATAATCCGATATATCCCGAAATATCGGTAAAAATTTCGAGATATATCTCGAAATATCGGTATAATTTCGAAATATCGACGATATTTATAAAAATTCGGTGATATATCTGTTAATCGATAATCGGTGGAGTTTATAGTGTCGGGCCGGTCCGATATCCGATATATCGGCGAAATATCGTCGATATATACCGAAATTTCAATCACTGCTTGTGGGTATGATAGACTATTACCATGGAACTAATGAACTTTGATGGGTTACTCAGATAGATCACCAACTCACTCATATATGAGGATAGTTGAATGAAGTATAAGTTTAATCAATCAAAGGTATCTCCTCTTTATGATGACTTGCTCCAGATCCTGTGTTGGCAAGGATCTAATCAAGGAGATGGAAATTTTGATAAAAAATGTAACGAGGTGTTAATCAAATTGGAATAAGGCTTGCAATATCCTGTCTATGGGAGCAAGAATTTCTAGTCCTAAGCTCTGGGTATGGCGACTAAAAGGAAAAATACTTAAATCTTAGGTTATATCTACAAGTAGTTGATTGCTAATGAATCAAATGAGAACTCAACCTCTAACTCGTGAAAAGTAGGCTTGTTAAGGGACAAATCCTGCACTTATACTACTATGCATCTTGACAAACTCGCTTTCCAACTTATGACTGAGCTTATAAATCGCTGGGTGGTGCGTAAAATGATTATTACTCACGATCTAGTTCCTTTGTCTCACTAGCACTTCAAACCAAATTTCATTATCATTAAATTTTTTATGGCACATGTAATTCAATTTAGGATTAAATTCTGTCCTCTCACCATCATAACAAAGGAGTTCGGGGTTAGCAATGACCTTGAGTAGTCAGGGTAGTCAGTCTTTTGATTTATCACATATCCTCATGGGAACGATATCTGGACTTTAAATATCCACTTTTATTACTTGTAAAACCTATGCACTTGCAGAAGTCAAGACCAACTCACATTTTCATGAATACTTTTATAAGAAGAGAAATTAAATCTTTTAATTTATACAGAAAATGGTCTTATCAAGTTTTTGATGCAGCTGCCTGGGATTTTAGTCTTTGGTGGTTGTGTCAAGGAAGTTAGGTCTTAACAAGTTTTTAGCGCTGTTGTCGAGGACTTTAGTTTAGTCTTTGGTAGCCGTGTCTGAAATTCGGTTAACAAGTTTTTGGCGTCAAGTGTCGGGATTAGATAATAGTCCTTGGTCATATAGTAATATACTCAGATATACGCTTTGGTCTTAACAAGTTTTTGGCGTCGTTGCCTAGGATAGTGTTGATAAATTTAAAGATCAATATTCTAACCAAAAAGGGATTTACTAATTTGGACATTTTCTTTTAGTTTTATAAATTTCAGAGAATCACAAAAACAGTTTTGATGGCAGTAGCTAAATAAGCTACTGCAAAAATTTTATGAGCTTAAATGGAGATAACTGTTTCCCACATAATTCATTTGATCTTAGTGTGTTTCTAATTCAGGAAGATTTTAAATGCATAGAAAATCAGAAGCAGATATGTTTCCTCTGGATACTGAAATAGAGAGAACACTGAAGAATCTAAGGAAAGCTATGCGCTGAATTTAAAGCATGGCAAATCAAAGAGAAAGACTATAGGCTTTTCTAGAAGAAGAAGAAGCAGAGAGACCTCAGAAGCCTAACATTATGGAGAACTTTTGGAGGCCTATCATTCAAGAGGAGTACTTTGTTGTGAGATAACCTGCCATTGAAGCTAAAGATTTTGAGCTGAAGCCAGCATTGATTACTATGGTACAGGAGAACCAGTTCACAGGTCATCCCTCTAAAGATCCCAATGAGCATATGGGAGATCTTGGCAGAGGTGATTCGGCCAAGACACCAACCCGAATGGAGTGAGACCATAAGTAATCAAGTTGCATCTCTTCCCTTTTTCACTAAGAGATGTGGAAGCAACATGGTTTGATTCATTGCCAGTTGGACCAGTTAACACTTGGGAAGAGTTGGTGGAGGCTTATATGAGCATATTTTTTCCTCCAGCTCTAACTTCTGAGAGAAGAGGAGATATAATTGTCTTCAAGCAGGGGGAAGATGAGAGTCTCTACAATGCATGGGAGAGATTCAAGAGATTGTTAAAAAGATGCCCTATGCATGGAATAGATCTGACCACTCAGATGGGTATTTTCTATCATGCTATGAATTATGCCTCAAAGGGTATAATTGATGCATCCTGCTGTGGGGCTTTTAAAAAAAGAAGTGCATATGA
The DNA here is from genome assembly GCA_016808115.1 of Tetrastigma voinierianum. Classification (NCBI taxonomy): domain Eukaryota; kingdom Viridiplantae; phylum Streptophyta; class Magnoliopsida; order Vitales; family Vitaceae; genus Tetrastigma; species Tetrastigma voinierianum. The sequence goes on along the minus strand of JAEQBH010005906.1, from coordinate 21,861 downwards.
GGCAAGGTAGCTGATTGAAGACCTTGTCAAATGCAACGGCAAGTTCACCAAGCTTCGTGGAGCAACAGTGGTCTAATTGGATTCTGATCGTGAAGGATCGCCATAGAAGCAAAGTCGATGTAGTGATTTAACGGAACAATAAGTATAAGAAGGCATACCGCAAATGGGAAATCGGAATAGTTAATGAAGGAGAAAGAAGAAAAAGTGTTGGGAAGAGGGACCTAACCATGAGGGTCTATCGTGCTGAGGGAGGCACAAGACTTAATGCAAACAAGAGCTACACCTTTAAACCTAACCCTAACCTACCAACACACTATACACCAACACTAAGGAACAATGAAAATTTTCATATGGTGGAGGAGCACAACAGGGCCCCAGACCTGGACAGAATTACCATCAGGCTTATGCTTAGCCTAGGTTCTAAGAACAACAGTAGTAAAGGGACAATAGAAGAGAATACCAAAGGGCTTTTGTAAAGGACTCAATCATTTGAAGATCGATGTCGCATTTCATGTCGAAACAAGAGAATTTTTGAATTTGCAAGAGAAAAAGTTTTCTGAACTTGAAAATTTCCAAGCAATCACTACTATCTTTCAAACAATTACTAATGCTTCATTGAGGAACTTGGAAACTCAAGTAGGGTAGCTGGCCCTTTCCTTGCAAAATCAATCAAGGAATGCATTTGGGCAACATAGAGATAAATCAAAAGATTTTACACCTACTCCAATGAGAAATGACAATGACGCAAGGAAACAAGAAGATGTAAGTCAAACAGATATCGAAATGAATCGAGGAAGAACAACTCTAATTGCAGGAGTATACAAGGAGATGCCGGAAGTGAAGTCATCATGTGCCAGATGTTCAGCTAAGGACATTAAATTCTGAGCACTGGGAGGCAACCTAAGCAGGATTTTCAAATTTTAATAGTTGGATTAATTTGGTTAAATTTTGAATGTTTGTTGTTTTTAGTTTTAAATTTGTTTGTAGTTTTATTTTCAGTTGTTGTTGATCTTTTAGGACAATGAAGCCATATTAAACATGAATTTTATTAAGAAGCATACTTTCTCAACTTCATTATGTAGAGAATGTGATTAGTGCTCAAAAAGTGATATTTTGAACCCTGTTTATTTCACGTTTTGAGCACTTATTGTGTACTAATCAGCGTAATTAACCTAATTTACACATTAAGATCCCTCGTTATTCCCATCGACGCATTTATGGCAACAATTTTGCAAGTGGTGAGCTAATCGTGTTTAAATTGTTAAGTTTCCATCCAAGTTAAGAATTCGAGTCAAAACTCAAAGATTAAGTGCATCGTAGACCGTAAAGAAAGAAGAGCAGAAAATACAAGGAAATTGGAGCACTTAAATTTGGTTCTTGCGAGCACCTGCTCATCCCGCAAAGACTATTCACACCCGCCCACTCGTTCACCTCTCCCCATAGCTTGACGCCGTGACCATTTTTGTTGCATTTTTTTGGTTTCTTCCTATTTTGTCCTTGTAACAGTTAAATGCTTTTGTTGTTTTTGTATTTTGTCTTGTGGGCTATATATAAGCCATTTGTATACACTATTATGGAAAGACTTTTTCCAGTGAATAAATTTGAGGGCTCCAGTTCTCCCGTTTTTCTCCTTTTCTCCCATTTTCTTTCCTTTTCTCTCCCTTTCTCGACTACCAAACACTCCTCTGAGAATGACAACTCAGAGGATGGTTGGCTAGACCACTTTTATCCTTGAAGAGGACGGTTGCTGGCTAGGGTTTAGAGGTAACTCACGGTTCTCTGTTTTTTTTAACGCATGCATTTATGGGTATTTATGTTCTATTTCTTTCAATCTAGGTTTAAATCTCTTAAATGTACCTTGATGGACCAATATTTGGCAATCTTTTAGGGTTCAATGGATGCTTATTGCTAGATCCACTGAGATTCATTAGTTGCCCTCTATTTGTCACTGTAGGGTAGATTTATGAGACGTGTATTCATTGCCGGGGAGCGTTTATGCTTTGTAAATGTCGCTTCGCGCGGGAAAATCATGTATTTAGTTTTTAAAGCTAAATGAAGATCCTGCCTGGAATGACCATAGTCATCCTCCCCAACGCGAGGAAATGAACTCGAGAACCCCTCAGTGATCTTTAGAACCCAAATCCAGCGTACCGATTAATTTCAAGGATAATTTTTTTACATTTTATTTTTATTTAAATTTCAGTTTGCCAACCGTTACACCCCGGCTTTTACAAAATCCCAAAATCCAAATTGAATTCACCATTTTTGCCTTCACTGTAAATCATTTGTACGAACAAAACCCATCCTTGTGTTCGACCTTAGAGCCACTATACTACAGTAGCTTTGCTACGGCAGTAGGATTTAGGATATAAATTTTGTTGATTCCAGAACACCTACTGTGGCACGAATCAGAATGCTACAGAGGGGAGTATCTTTTTCCTTAGCTTGGTTTTATGTGATTAATGAACAATTGAAGTTTGGAAGAGTGTGTTTTAATTTTAAAAGCAAAGAGGGAATATTAGCTTGTTGGGTCAAAATATATTCTGAATATCTGGGCATATCATATTGAATGAAGAAATGAATTGAGTTGTTCATACTTGAACTGAGGTTCTTTGATGTTTAAATGAGTTTTCACAAGTATGTTCAGTTGGGTATGAGTGGATGCACTTTGCTTTGAATGTCTCATGAGAGAAAACTGAGAAATATGCAATTCTAGAAGATTTTGGTTAAATGTCACAACATACATTTTCTGTGTCAGGACATAACTGATGTGGGAATCAATTTGAAAAGAAAGGTTTATGTCGCGACACATGAATTCATTGTCACGACATAGATTCTACAAAGCACTAAAAAGAATGTCGCGACATTTGATTGGTCTTGTTTGAATCTCTGATTGTAAAACTATGCCGCTATAATGATTTCTTGTATGTCGTGGACAGAGTGATAAAAGTAACAAACTCCAGCGCTTGTTGTCACGACATTTAATGAAAGGCACAATAAAACAATTATTTTATAAATTGAAAATTTTTTGAAAACTGAAGGGCCATCTTTCTCATAAATTTTCAACCTTCTCAGCTTCCTTACTCAAATCTCTCTCATCTCACCTTCTAAAACCCTCGAGTTCCAAAACCCTAACCCTACCATGTCTGAGCCGTCAAACCTGGTTCCAAATCTTAACAAAATCATGGAAAAGTATGCTGAGTTGGAAAACCAAACTATTCAAGTCACTCAAATAGTAGCTGAGCAAGTTGAGGAAAGAACTGATGAAAATGAAGCACATGAGCAGACAGTGGAAGAATCAAGAAAAATAAAAAGGGGAGGTGGTGGAGCTGAAGCAGAACAGAGGAAAGAAAGAGTGAGAAGCTTTATCTCAGATAAAGACAAAGGCTTCATTGTTGAAAGGGGATTCAAAAAGCTTATTTCCCCTTTTGCTGGAAAACTAGAAAAGAGAGGATGACAATCACTGAGCGAACACAAAGAACCTGGTTGTGCTGCTTTGGTGAAAGAATTCTTTGCTAATCTGGTGGAAAAAGAAGGAAAGAAAGTACATGTCAGAGGGCATTGGATAGACTTCAACGAAGAAGAGATAAATAAATTATTCAGTCTAAAGGTGCAAAAAGATGGTTCAAAGTTCAAGAAACAACTAAAAGAGCCAGAGGATCAAAAGATAGTAGACCTACTAATGACTGGAAAAGGAAAATGGAAAGGGACAAAGAGAACCCTCCATAAATCCATCTCCTGAGGAGGCTAAGGTATGGTTCTACTTTATCAGTTATGTCCTTTTACCATCGAAGCACCTTGGCACCATGAGAAGGGATGAAGCAATCCTCTTCTATGCATTGATAAAGGGATACAAAATAAATGTGGGGAAAATCATTGAAAATTCCATTTTGAGCTATTCCGGAAGCAATTGCTGGGGGTTGATTCCACACCCAGCTACAATAACCAACCTTTGCATTAAAGGGGGAGTTGATAGACAGCCAGAAGAAGAGTTGAACACATCCAGATACATCCCATGATCCAATAGAAATTTTTGATCCACAAGGTCCATCATAGGAAAGGAAAAGAAATAGAAGTAGAAGAAGAAAAGTGTGCAAGGGTTCATTTGAAGCCAAGACAAAATGGGAAAGCCCAACCCCAAGTCAGTCAGAAGTTCAGAGAAGCCATGAGACAATTCCATCAAGAACAAGCTGAAAGTTTCTGAAAAGTGCATAAATACAAAATTGATGTAAATGTTGAGATCTATGAAGCAGGAAATGAAAGAAAGAGATAATAAGTTGAAGATTCAACTTAAGCTCAGGGATGAATATTTTGAGGCAGAGCTTAGAAGAAGGGACCAGAATCTAGAGGATGCACTGAAGTAAAAGGATGAAGAATGGAGAGCTGAAATGGAGAAAAGGGACACAGAGAAGTGGCATTATGGACAAAAACAGGCAAACATGAAGCAAGGCTGATCAAATTGTTAGAAGATAGAGACAATGCCCTGAAAGCAAGCTCCTGAATCAAGGGACAATAATCAAGGAATTAGTCCTATACACTCCAAAATAGAGTTTTCAAGGGATGACCTTTATAGAGCTGTAATCAAATTTCAAAGAAGACACTCTTAGAATCACTAGCTAGGAGGCAGCGATAACTTACAGAGAGCAATGCCAAGATTTTTAGACTGGGCTATGAAGACAGTGTCCAACAAAAAGAAAATACCACTGCCACAAATTTGAATCTTAGACTATAGACCCTATACTATAGTCCCTCAAGGTGTGACAGACCCACCAATACCCTTTTCTAACCCAGATCCAGATGAAGAGGGCCCTTCTAAACCATGTAAAGAAATAGCCAAAAATAAAATCCCTAGTACATCAGGGAAGAAAGAACTCACCCCAGTAGAGGAGGTGGAAGAATATTTAAGGATGGAAGAAGCCAAGGAGAAGGTTGCAAGGAATAAAAAATGAACAATTGTCTTATCTTCCATCTCCTCATTCTCTTTGTACCCAATATCCAGTCATTGAAATAATCAATAAAATAAAAAATTCTTTGCAAATTCTATTTTCAATGTGTTTTTGTTAGGTTTGTTTCATGGTTTCATGATTGATAATTAGAATTTTTGAAGTATGTCAAATAGCTTAGTTGAAATAATGAGTAAATCAATTACCCTTATTTATTTGTTAATTGTTGTAGCATGTTTAGTTTAAATGACTTGATGAAATAATGAAAGTGTGGTTGTGTTGGATTGTTTTAAGCTAAAAGCATGATCAAAATGAACTTCTTGACTTGATTAAAACAACACAACAACAAATCTCAAGGCCAAACAAACCATTGATAGATGCATTAGGGTAGGATGAAATGAATCAAAATGGATAGTTGTAAGGTTTTGAATAAATGTTTTGAACTTCAAGAATAAGGAAGGTTTTACTAAATTGATGGAATAGAGAAGACTTATAATTATGTTTGATGTAAACGGTTTGGTCAGAAAATCTTGATAAACTTTGCACATGGTCAACAATAACACTGAAAGGTATTGTGCCTAGGAACATCTTATGGGATCCATCACAATAGACTCTCCAATGTCCTAGAACTTGTTAGATTATTAGTCAAGGCAAAATCCCAGTAACACAATTATACCAATAGGGAATGATTTAGGCCATCCTTAGAAGTCTAAGCCTTTCAAAGCCTGCCCTTATAATATGCATAAGCATACACACTAGTTCCTTATTTGAACCTATAGCCAATCTCATCATCAACCATCAATTGAAAAGCCTAATGCCTTCCCTTCTTACACATAACCCGTCAAGAAAGAACCCCTATTGCCTGCATTAAAGACAAAATACATCAATAATAGAAAGGGACAAGTTTGGGGGGGAATATCATTTCGAGATGCAGAAAGAGAAAATGGGTTAAGAAAGAAAAGTGCATAGAGATCATAAGAGATAAAGAGAATTATGAAAGAAGCTATGAAAAGAAAAAACATCCAGGAGGAATGAGTTTGGTCTTGTAGCCTTCCTCCCTTGAACAATTAAGTTTTTAGGGGTGTTCAACACCTAGTACCTTAATGCCAACTGGTATGGGAGTTGCTAACCCAAAGTTCGTTAAGGGGGGTAGAAAGCTTAAAAAGACCAACATTGCACCATTCTGCACTCTGGTGAGAGATGAAAGTGAAAATCTCTTAAAATAAGTGGAAGAGAAGTTATCTTCTGGGTGTGAACAATGAAAGAGAAAAAGATACTCCATGAAGAATATGCAGAAAGATGCACTAAACCTATTGGGAAGGTTAGAAAATCACAAGCAAGAGAAATTAAGGATATACCAAAAAGGCAAGAGTGTAAGTTGTTAAGAATCTAGGTAAAGGTGAGCCTAAATTGTCCAATTATCTACCCAATTACCCAAGCCACACATTACAAGCCTAAAAGACCTATTTGATCTTGAAGGTGGAAATATGCTTACATTAGTGGAGATTAATATGACAAATAAGCATACGGGGCTTTAAGAATGAAAGAGAGAATGCGAACTGAGTATTATCCCAAGAGATTAACTAATCTGCCAAGAAAGAGAGTGAAGACTATTACACACTCACAAATCAGGATAATGATTAAATTGTTTACACCTATTGAATTATTTGTTTATTTAGTGAACTTAATTGAAAATCTTCCTGGTTCTAGATTGGAAACATGTTTAGAATAATCTACAACGACCTATGTTTCGCCTAATTTGTTTAAACGGAAAAATGTCCTTCAAAATTAAAGCTAAATTGTTTGAGGACAAACAAAATTTCATTTCTTTGCTTGGGGACAAGCAAAACTTTAAGTTTTGGGGAATTTGATGAGTCTAAAACTCATCTATTTTTAATCCATTTTTCTGGCATGTTTTTAACAGTTTAAGATCTATTTTTATGTAAAATTTCATGGAATTATCTAGCCAAATTTGCTTTGTAGGCAGCTGCTGAAAAATGAGAGAATTCCAACAGAAAAGAAGCAAAAAGGTGAAAAAGCAACAGTTTTGGTCGCGACATAATTTTTATTTGTCACGACACAAATTTAAGCACGCCAAATGAACTATGTTGCAGCCAGCAACTACATGTCGCAGCCAGCAACTACATGTCGCAACAAAGCCCAATCAGAATTCAAGGCTAAAAAGAGCTTTCTATGTCGCGACATAAAGTTTTTCTGTCACGACATATTTAAAGAAGATTTTAAAGAAAGCTGTCGCGACATAATTAAGACAAATGGTGAAGGAGATGTGTCGTGACATTATGTCCTATGTCGCAACATAGAAGCTGAAGACCAACAGATTAATTTTGTCACGACAAGAGATAGTTCGCCACGCTGGCGTAAAAATACATGCAAGAAGGTAGCACAAGTCATCTAAGACAAGTGTTTTTATGTTGCGACAAAGTTTTTGGAACCAAACTAGCTTAAGGAGAATTTTTTGTCGCAATACAGAAAATCCTGTCGTGACATAACATCCAGAGTTCACAACAAGGAGCAATAGAATTTCGGTCGTGACAAAGATTAACTATGTCACGACAAACAAAACATGAGGAGAGTGAACTCTATGTCGCGATAAGAAGTTGAGGAGCAACACAGGAAGAATGGCGACAAAGAAGTTTATGCGGAGAGATAGAAAAACATTGAAGGCAAACTCTAAGTCGTGACATAGAATTTTTATGTCGCGACAATAAAAGCTATGGAATGAGGAAATTATGTCATGAAAAAAGAAAATTCGGTTGCAACATACACTGAAGAAGAACTGAGATGAGCTAAGGCAAGCATGTCGTAACAAAAATTTCTATGTCGCAACCAACAACTCAACAAGCGACCAGAATAAGGGAACAATATCTGTCGCGAACAAAAGTTTTCTATTGCGATAGAAATAATTGAGGAATCAAAGAAATATTGGTCACAGCATAGAGAACTTGGTTGCGACAGATTCTAGAAGCTGAAGAACATAAGAGCTGGCTGCAAACCAGTTTAGTGTCGCAACACAAGACGTTTCGGTCGCAACAGGAAAAAGACTGCTACACCACAATTATGTCGCGACATTATCTTAGTCTGTCGCGACATAATTCAAGTAAAAGCTCAGAAATAATGTCACGATAGAAGACTTCAGGCTACGATAGAGGCCAGTGACAAGGACTTGAAACTTTCTCGCAACATCAGTTTTCTATGTCGCGACAGAGTGACCATTTTGGGCAATACTTTTGGGGATCCACAATGCAATTAATGAAGTAAGGCCCAACATTGAAAAGTCTATAAATAGACACATTTAGGGAACTGTGCCCAACTTCCGCCACTCAAGGACTACTGTGTAGTTAGAGACTCTTGTATATTTTTATTTTTCTTTTCTTTTCTTTTCTTTTCTATTTTGGTAGATTTAGTTTCATTTTCTTGTTTAGATTTTTCTGGATTGAGTATTGAACTGAAGTGTAGTTTCGAGTTAGAATTTATTTATAAAATCATCTTTCTCATTGCTGTCTGATCTAAATGGAGGATGGAAAGTTTCTAGAGTTCATTTATTTCAATTCATTTACAAGTTCAGTGAATTTTCCTAATCAACTAGTCACTACTATGAGTAAACCAGTTTTGAAAAGTTGAGCCCTCTCTCTGGAAATGGGTCAGTGATGATGGTTATTTTTTAGCACAAAGCAAAGAACGTTTTATTTGGAATTTTGAATTTATTTTTATTGGTATTATTCTGACTTAATCGTTCCTCAGACTAGTACCGTGTGCCTGCTAGGTATTGTATCTTGCTTCGATTTCCGGGAGGCCTCAGGACATATAGATGGAGAATCTTGAGAGCCTAGAGCAATTCCTTGTGGGTATGATAGACTATTACTGTGGAACTAATGAACTTTGATGGGTTACTCAGATAGATCACCAACTCACTCATAAATGAGGATAGTTGAATGAAGTATCAGTTTAATCAATCAGAGGTATTTCCTCTTTCTGATGACTTGCTCCATATCCCGTGCGCGCGATCTAATCATGAGATGGAAATTTCGATCGTAAATGTAGGATGAGGTGTCAACTAAATTGAATAAGGCTTGCAATATCCTGTCTATAGAGCAAGAATTTCCATTCCTAAGCTCGAGTATGAAGTACTAAAAAGGAAAAATACTTAAATCTTAGAAAGAGGGTTCTATCTTACAAGTAGCTGATTAAGTTAATGAATCAGAAATGAACATCAACCTCTAGTCAGTGAAAAGTATGGTTAATGGAGAAATCCAGACTATACTACTATGCATCTTTGACAAACTCAGTTTTCCAACTTATGGTTGAGCTATGAATCAATGTGGTGCAGAAAATGATTATTACTCATTGATCTAGTTCCAGTTTTGTCTCACTCAGTGAATTCTCAAACCAAACTTTTATTATCATTAATTTTTTTTTATGTATAATACAAAATTCAATTTAGGATTAAATTTTAAGTCCTCTCACCATCATAACAGTGGAGTTCAAATAATAATGACCTTGAGTAGTCAGGGTTGTTAGTCTTTTAATTTATCCCATATCCTCATGGGAACGATATCTGGACTTTAAATATCCACTTTTATTACTTGTACGATCTGTGCACTTGCAAAAGTCAAGACCAACTCACATTTTCATGAATACTTTTTAAAAGAAGAGCAATTAAATCTTTTAATCTATACAGTAAATGCTCTTATCAATTATTTGATGCAGCTGCTTGGGATTTTAGTTAGTATCTTATGGTTGTGTCAAGGAAGTTAGGTCTTACCAAGTTTTTGGCGCCGTTGTCGGGGATTAAATAATAGTCCTTTGGTCATAGTGTCATAAATTTGTATATATACAGTTTGGTCTTCACACACAACATTGCACAAAAAGGCAACAACTCAAAATTTCTATACCAAGAGCAATGTCGCAACATCACAACAGCAATGTTGCGACATCACAACATAAATGTCGCGACATCAGCCATGACATCAGAAGGTGACTAGGGTAGACTTTTGGGCTTTTTGATGTGTGACGCCCCAAAACCCGGGGGTCCGTTGACAACCCGTCAACCCGCGAAAAACTATGACCTCAGATCGCGAGACCCATACCTGAGTAAAAATGGCCACTTGGGCCCATACACCAATACTCATCAAAATACACCCAAATATATTTTAATAGTTCAAGAGTTATAACATTTCTCTTAATACAAACACATATTAAAATTACAATTCTAATACATGTTATACCAAAAACATCAAAGCCACAACCCGGCTTTCTTAAAAATCGGCCTCTAAAGTGAGGTCGTTTTCGAACGCTCTCAGACTAAATAATATTCCCTTGACAGGGTGAGCTATTGCCCAGTAGTGGAATTTCCCTAAATGGGTTACTCCCCACCTAAGTGCATATGCAATGATCTAATGTAAACACACACTCAAGTAAATTCGTGATCCTAGTTGAATGTCTAATGCCCGTTCCCATGTCTCGAGTCCTCATCAACTTCCTCACACTTGCCTAAGCCATGTATGAGAAAAACACCGTTTTCAAAACAAAACCTGTTGTTCTCGAAAACACACTACCGGGTTTCGGTAAAAGAATTGGACTACCCTCCAAGGCGAATGTGTTGGAGAACCTTCCTAAACAATTCATGGGCTCCTCCGACGTGTAATTTGTTGGACCATCTCCCAACACAATTCTTCTGAAAATCATCCATTGAAATTCCTTTCGCAACCATGTTCGTTTTATTTCATTTCTTTCATGTCATGCACTCACACCTAATTTCTAGGTTACCCCGGTGCATATGAAATGCATTATGCCTTTTCAACACAATTTATATCAATATATCAATTATGCAATATTCTCAAATTTGCACTCAAACCACATGTTATTCAATGTTTATCAACCAACACCCAAATTAGCTCACTTGAGCTATACACTATTCCATTTCCAATGGCCTACACACACAATTATATTTTGTATAATTGTGGCATCATGTTAACACATTAAGTTCATGCATCAACCTATCTATTTCCACACAACTCAGGCCTTTACAAAACACTTAAACAAGGGGTAAAACAAGTAGGATAAAACCCCTACCTCACAGAGTTTGTCGAAACTCCTCAAAACCGGTGCCCACGCGTAGTCTTTGCCGCATAGAGAAACTTTCCTTCTTGGCCCGAAGAAATCCGACTGGCCCGATCAATCGATCCTGCAGAAGTCGCACACCTCTCTCTAAAAATATCGCTAATCCCAGCCACTGCATCTCCATTTCTCATCCTGCACGTTTTGGTCTTTTGAAGAAGGAGATGACACTATTGACTCTTTTGTCTTTTTCCTCATTAACAATTCAATTAATACCCTCCATGTCCTCAAGTCTTGGATTTTTGACACTTGGCACACTCTAGGCCATCCATTTCCATCATTTCTCTACTCATGCAACATGTGTCACAAGAGTACATGTAGTAGGTGACTTTTGTCATATCACATGTCTCTCAAACTCGTTTTACGGTACTCGACACTAGGTGCCTCGAAAAATATGAAATTCCGATTGCTCAGAATTCGACGAAATTTGACGTGTTAGCTAGATTTTGCGAGACGATTCCAATGGTGTAGTCTGTTTTGTCAACCGAGATCTAGAAAAAATTTCGGATTTTTACCGAAATTACGATTTTGCCCTTTTTCCGAAAATTGGAATTTTCTCGGGTCTTACATTCTCCTCTCCTTAAAAAGAATTTCGTCTCGAAATTCCACGCACATACGCATCCAACCACGTGCATATGTAACCTCACCCAACTCCAAGACCGTGCCTGCATGACAACCCTACTTAAATTCCCACCACGACAACTCGATGGTTGTCAACTCATCCATGTCAAGAATGACATCATCACCCAATATGTCTACTAATTTGAAGGTCCACCATGAGCAGACCACCGAGATCCCTCGCTTCATGATCTCACTACATCCATCAATCCTCACCCTACATCCTAGGAAGAATTTCCCATCATCTCTCTAAAGGCCTCAACCTCTAAGCCCAAATCTATCACGCGTGGTGCAACAATGATGAACATGATGCAAAAATAATTGCAGGTATAAAATGTACCCTGCATGTCCAGCTGATCCGCATGCTCAGCCTCTGGCACGACGACGTAGACACGCCCCTGGGTCCTCGACATCCTGGCCTACGGCTCGACCCACACTCTGGCCCATATGTGCTTGTATAGCACCCGCGACCGAATTGGTTCCTTCCGACCATATTTGTGCGGTGGAATGAATCGCACCCTCTCCTCGTCTCTATGGCTAATCGGGACCGGTACGCCCCAAAATCCTCGGGATCCTTGCCCTCGGGGCAACTCGCTCCATATGTCCAGTCGCCGGCAATGGTAGCACACCATCCGCCCACCCCGACTAGCAACTCGATCCGTCCTCACCGATGGTCGGCTCAAACCCTCGTGAACCAGGAAGCCCGGGCTTTTTTTCCCCTCGAATCCAGAAGCAAGACTAACTCTCCTTCCTCTTGCTACTAACACTCAAGGTCCCGAAGCCTTCGAGCATCCCTCGATCTCTCTCTTTATGGTTAGCCAACCTCAACCATGGTTCACAACCCGTAGGCGAAGTCCTACAATCCTGCCTCGAATGGACAACTTCACCCCATTCTCGAATCTCCTAACCTTGGCCATGTCTGTGGCCACGTAATCATCGCAAACTGGGCTAGCTCCGTGAATCTAGCCACATAATCCATCACAAGCCATCGTCCTCAAGCCACTCAGAACTCTTGAGCCTGCATGCCTCGCAGCATCTCGTAAAATACTTACCCATGAAAAGATCATGGAATCTCGCTCAAGTCATTTCTCTAGGTCTCTTAGAGGTCTTGGCCCAGCCTCCACCATACTGGGCCTCACCCTAGCTGCAACTTAGCTGTCTAATCCCCGGGCTTCTCCGCGCCAAAGGTAACTCCATGCCTCTAACACCTTTCTCAACTCGTGATGAACCAACAATGGTCTCGCCACCATCGGATCTACCCCGTGGGAATGTCGAGATATGCAAAGCTCCAAACCTCGAGGTTACTCCTGACCTCCCGACCACCGTCAAGACCAGTCATGGCACAAATAAAGAGCCGTAATACCACAACCTCCAAAGAAAAGGTCATTGGACAACACCGATGGTGCTCGACCAAAGACTCGTGGACACCCCTTCACGCCCCTTTCACTTCACTGAACATCTACACGCCCAAATGGCGTTAAATTCAATGCAAGATCTCTAAGGCTCAAACACACCCTCGAGACACTATTCAATAATACGTAAAAACATTTCATACATTGGGGCGTCCATGCATTCATAAGTAATGCAAATAATAATTCATTCACATTAAATCATTTTAACAACAAAAATTTCATTTGAAAATTTCATTTTTACAAAATTTACCTTATCATTTATTTATTTATTTTTTTTGAAAAAAATTTCGCGGAACAAGGTTCATAACAAGAGTCCCAAATGCTGACTGTAAACAAGACCGAGTCCAAAACTAGGGTCAAGTGCACGCAGTAACACACCGGACCGTCGCCGCATGGTGCCGCCCCAGGCTGCCGCAGCCGCTTCAGCCGCCGCGGCACCAAGCCGCATCGTGGGCAGCGTGAGCGGCGCTTACGTCGTGGCTCTAGCACCACCGGTCGCAGTTCTCACTGGTCAGGTCGCGTCGTATCACAACGACAACCCACCGCCACCTTCTTTCTTCCTGTCACGATACAACTCAATCATCGCGATTACGCCCAATGACCAGGCCGTACTTTGTCACGACACAAAGATTGTATCGCGGACACAATTCTCCTAATGCCACCGCATCGCCACGAGAAGAACGACGTATCGCGACACACCTTCACCAAATTTCACCGCTTCGGGTCACCATACAATTTATTGTATCAACACATAGTTCCTCAAATTAAACAAGCTCACCGTCAATGATACAACCAAGTGTATCGCGGACACGCTCCCGCCTAAACTGAGACGCCCAGAGCATGCATGTCACGATACAATTTCCATTGTATCGTGACACAAATGCAAAGCAAGAGCTCCAACCAATTCGCTTCGCTTTCTTTCTTTTTCTTTTCTTTTTCTTCATTCATTTTTTTTCATTTCTCTTTTTCGCCGATCGAAAACCACTGTGCAAAACATATATATATATATATATATATATATATATTTTTTCATTTTTCCAATAACTCAAAATAAATTTTTAAAATTTATTTTATCCATTTCTCTTTTTTTTTTCCGCTTACAATAATCGTAAAACCTAAATTTTTTTTTTCTCCACATCAATTTTTTTTTTCCTTTAATTCTGGACTATTTGCCCAAAATTTCTCAAACACTTGTTCTCACACTAAACCGTAGTGTTCAACATCATTCCTATGCTATTCACCAAGCATACAATTTCAATCACACCTCTACTACTACGATGACTGGGCTGTCTATCACATAACATACAACTCATGTTATACTAAAACCATCACACATCAAACACCATGCATGCCGTGTTCTAATCCCCGTCCCGCAGGATTGTTCAGGTAATCACATACCTAACCCTAACATCGAGCCACCAAGTGGTGATGTTCTTACACCTTTCGACCATGACCTAAGCCCAAGTCCCTCAAGCCTTAGGTAATCACATACCTAACCCTAACATCGAGCCACCAAGTGGTGATGTTCTTACACCTTTCGACCATGACCTAAGCCCAAGTCCCTCAAGCCCTAAGTATTCATATACTTATGTCCTACACTCTAAGACCATGGCTTAAGCCCAAGTCCCCAAGCCCTCAAAAGCTCTCAGATAATTCCAAGGCTTCCGATACTGCTTCGTGACGCCCCCAAACCCGGTTCACTGACAACCCACAACCCACAAAAATCTATATCGTCTCAGATCGCGAGACCCATACCCGAAAATAGCCACTTGGTCCCATACACCAATACTCATCAAAAATACACTCCAACTATATTCCAATAGTTTAAGAGTTATAACATTTCTTTTAATACAAACACATATTGGAAATTACAATTCTAATACATAAGCTATACCAAAAACATCAAAGCCACAACCCGACTTTCTTCAAAATCGGCCTCAAAGTGAGCCGGCCTTCGAACGCCCCCCGCACCAAATGACGAGCTCCTCGATTGTGGTGAGCTATTGCCCATTAGTGGAATTTCCCTAAATGGGTTACTCCCCACCTAAGTGCATATGCAATGATCCAATGTAAACACACACTCAAGTAAATTCGTGATCCTACTTGAATGTCTAATGTCCGTCTCATGTCTCAGTCCTCACCCCGATTCCCCTTCACACTCGCTAAGCCATGTATGAGAAAAACACCGTTTTCAAAACATAACCTGTTGTTCTCGAAAACACACTACCGGGTTTTGGTAAAAGAATTGGACTACCCTCCGAGGCAAATGTGTTGGAGAACCTTCCTAAACAATTCATGGGCTCCTCCGACGTGTAATTGTTGGACCATCTTCCAACACAATTCTTCTGAAAATCATCCATTGGAAATTCTTCGCAAATCCGTCCATGTTCGCTTTATTTCATTTCTTTACGCTACGACTCACACCTAATTCTAGGTTACCCTTGCATGTGAAATGCATTATGCCTTTTCAACACAATTTATATCAATATATCAATTATGCAATATTCTCAAATTTGCACTCAAACCACATGTTATTCAATGTTTATCAACCAACACCCAAATTAGCTCACTTGAGCTATACACTATTCCATTTCCAATGGCCTACACACACAATTATATTTCTCAGAAAATCAGGCATCATGTTAACTCATTAAGTCTTATGATCAACCCATCTATTTCCACACAACCTGCCTCTTACAAAACACTTAAACAAGCAGAAACAAGTAGGATAAACCCTACCTCACGGAGTTTGTCGTAAACTCCCCTGGGTTCCGTGCCCACGAGTAGTCCTTTGCCGCTGTGAGAAACTTTCCCCTCTTGGCCCGCAAACCGACGATCCGATCGTACCGATCCTAGAGAGAAGTTGCATACCTTCTAAAATATCAAAAAACCTGAAGCCACAGATTCTCAAATTTCTCATCCTGCACGTTTTGGTCTTTTGAAGAAGGAGATGGCACTATTGACTCTTTGTCTTTTTCCTCATTAACAATTCAATTAATACCCTCCATGTCCTCAAGTTTTGGATTTTTGACACTTGGCACACTCTAGGCCAACCATTTCCATCATTTCTTACTCACGCAATACGTGTCACAAGAAAGAGCACGTGAAGAGCGACTTTCGGGTCACATCACATGTCTTCAACCCGCTTTACTTCAAGCATTCGACACTAAAAAGCTCGAAAAACGTGAAATTCGATCGCTCCCGTACTGGATTTAAATTCGGACGCATAGCTAGATTTCACTGGCTAGACGATTCCAATCTGCCAGAATTGCTTAGTCAACCGGCATCTAAAAATTTCGACGATCGAAATTACGATTACTTTTCGAAAAATTGGAATTTTCTGCCCATGATGTCCGTGATTTTCGCCTTATTTTCGTGGTGATAAATGATCGGGGCCTATAAATAGAGTTCCCTTGTGGGAAGAGCGCGTGAGCTTTTCGCCACTCTTAGCGCTCAGCTTCTTTATATAGTTTCGAACTTCCTATATATATATATATATATATATATGCAGCATATATATATATATATATATATATATATATATATATATATCTTTTCGGTTTTGTTTCTTTTCTAGATTTATTTTTCTTTTAGGATTAAAGTAGTCGATTTGAGACGAGATTTCGAGCTGAATTTATTGTCTATCAAGTTTCATTTATGTTTGAATTCAAGTGGAGTCTGGATATTTTTCTGGATTTCGCGTATTTCGCTTGATTTCACTGAATTTGTTCGATCAATCTAGTCATTGTTATTTGCAATCCAGTTATGAAAGGATGATCTCCCTTTGGGAATGAATATGTTGTTTTGATTTTCGTTTGTAGATTTAAATGTTGTTGTGGGTATGAAAACTGAATTGATTTAATTCGTATTGCTCTATTAATGAGCTGTTCTGAATATTAGTGTTCTATACCCAGAAAGAGTTGTATTTGAGCTTTGATTTCTAGGATCCCCTTGAGTGACACAAAGATGGAGGACCTGAGAACAAAGAGCAATCACTTGGGGGTAAATTGCATTTATATCCACTTAACTAATGCACTCTAAAGATCACTTTGATACATAACTGATGAAGTTCTAACCTATGACTTCAAGGTTTTTGTGTGATAGCAAATAAATTCAAACATAAGAACCACTTGTTGATATATCAGTTTAATGTTTAGAGGTCTCATCTCAATTTGATAGAATAATCTTGATCCCGTGTTAACATAGATTCTAATCAAGGAGAGAGAGCATTCTAATGAATTGTAGACCGAGGTACCGATTGATTTTTAGAAAGCTCATGTTATCCTGTCTATGAGGGTAAGCAGTTCCAATCCTAAGAGATGATTGTGAAGTACTGGTTTAGGAAAAACAGTCAAATTTTAAGGAGGATCAAGTCCTAAAAGTAGCTATTTAGACCCATTGACCTGGTTTAGGAATATGGTTAGCTAATTAGTGAAATGTGTAGTGTTAGGAGGTATTCCAAGGCTATTGCTCTTGGATAAATCCAGAATTCTTGTCATTAACAGTACTTGTTTCTTAATCTGTTGCAAATTGAAAATCATAACATTGATTGCATTCCAATGTTATTTCTACTGAAAGAAATCTCTGATTCTACTAGATTAGATTTATTTTTTTCTTTTAAGAAACATTAGATAAAAATTCTTTCATTCAATTTATTTTAGAAAGTTCAATCTATTCTTAAAATTAGATGTCTGGGTAAATAGTGATAACTCTCAGTAGTAGGGGTAGTTGACCTTATATTTCTAATCAATCTCTATGGGAATGATATCCGTAATTTATAAAGTCCACTTTATTACCAGATGCACTGGTGCATCATAGTGATTTAGACCTAAACCAATTTTAATTGCATTATTTTAAAAATAGCATAAAATAGTTCTTACATACACATAGCATAACAAGTTTTTTTGTGTTTGCCAGGATTAGATAATAGTCTTCTAGTAGCTTATCAAAAGTTTGTCTAGTATGTAGAAAGTGTCTAATGAAGTTTTTTGACGCCACTGCTGACCCACTTATTTGGTGAATGCTCGAAATTTGTTTCATTATTCGTCTTTAAACAAAAATGTCCTCAAATGCTCATGTCATTGCCGAAGATTGAAGTAAAGTTTATAGATCAATATTCTTTCCAAAAAGAAAGTTGCTAGTTTGGACATTTTCTTTTATCTTTTATCTAAATTTCCATAAAATTTTTCAAAAATAGTTGTAACTGAAGTAGCTGATTCGTCTACTATCTTTTATTAAGCTAATCCTCTAATATAAGCTTAAGTTGTCTATCGGGTCTTACTCTTTATTTCAAGCAGTATTATCATTTCGTATTCTTACACGCATTTAAGGCTAGAAGCAAATCGCCATTGACACTTTGAAAGTTAGAGAGGACACTAAGAAACCTAAAGAAAGTAAGATTAGCTAAAGCATCAATTATGGAAGAGCGGAGGAAGATACATCAGAACATCCCAGTTGTGGCAACCGATGCACCTTCGAGGTAGAGAAATAACTTGAGGACTTCCGGGAGACCTATCATTGGGGGAGATTTAGTACCTGCATAGTTAGGAAACCTACTATAGAAGCAAACAACTTTAAGCTAAAGCCTGCACTTATCACCATGGTTCAGCAACACCATTTTACTAGACATCCAAGTGAGGATCCAAATGAGAATTTGGGGAGGCTCTTAAAGATGGCAACACAAGAAAGCTTTTAATGGGTCACCCAGCGTTATTAAGTCAGAAGGTTTGATGAGTGTTTAAAACACTCATGTCATACCACGTCCTACTATGTTCAGTATTATTTTGTATATTAATAAGTGCATTATTGCCCAATATATGAGTTTTGGATCTCGTAGTACTGCAAAGTAACAAGGTGATTTCGGGAATTGTTGCAACGTCGCGATCGCTAGTCGCCAGCTAAAGAAAAGTCAAAGATGGCCCACTCGTGACGCCCTGATTCCTACATCAGAATTATAAAAGCACGGGAGACCTAATTTTTGGGGATTATCGAAGGACGTACGGACAAGGGAGTGAAAGACGAAGTAGGAGCAACCCGAGAGATCGAAAAGAGTCATGTTTTTGTATTTCTCTTCTCAAAACCATTAATGATATATAGAACTATGCTTGTATTAATTTCCAATATGTTCTAGATTTATTTCTAGGGTTTTGTTGAACTTTGCTTCAGTTGTATGGATTAAGGATTAAATCTAGTCTTATTCAGTTTATTTATGATTTATATTGAATTGCTCTATATTTGTGGTTCATTTTCATGGTGATGTTTGGCCAACATTGACATGATCTTGTTGGGTATCCGAGATCGAGAGATAAGGACTCCAAGGGATATGAGTAGAGCAATCCTTAGTCAATCGGTGAATAGAGATATCCCGATTTCGAGTGTGGCGATTGTGTGGTTTGAGCATTTAAGCATTTCTGTAGTCTGGTGGTCGGCGCAGATGCACCAACCTGACCTGGAGAGATAAAGTGATATACCTCGAGAGAGGATATCTCGTAGGCACGATCACCCCATCATCGAGAATTCATTAACATATTGAATAATAATTTCTCTAGGTAATAATCCATCAAATGAGGCAAGGGCAGGCAAAACCCTAGTTTTCACAAAAAGTAAATTCACAAGTTAATTAGAGTTAGTTTTAATTCCATACATTAATTAGACATTCACTAAGAGTTTAGATCCAGATAATATCGCAGGGCTAATTCCAGTAGTCAACGCACTTCTCCCTATGGATCAATATCCATACTTAGGTACACTATATTACTTGATACGACGCGTGCACTTGCGCACATAGGCGCTTTATCTAGATTATACAAATCACACATCACGCTATTGGCCTATCACTGTTCCTATTTTCATTGAGGGACACAACAACCAGTTGGTTTGAGTCCTTGCCATATGGATCAGTCAACACACAGGAGGAACTGATGGAGGCATATCTAAGAAGATTCTTCCATTCTGCTCTCACTTCAAAGAGGAGGGGAGAAATCATTGCCTTCAAGTAAAAAGAAGATGAGTCTTTATTCAATGCTTGGGAGAGATATAAGCAGCTATTGAGAAAATACCCAATGCATGGCATAAAGCAAATGACACATATGAATATCTTTTATCACGCTATGAACTACACTTCAAATACCACTGGATGCAAAATTCTATCGTGGTGCATTCAACAGGAAGAGTGTTGAAGAGGCTAATTAGCTCATAGAAGATTTGGCTAAGAGAAACTACATAGCTCCATCTGAAGCTTCAGGGAGCAACAACAGACTGAAAGGAGGTGGTGTCATTGAGTTGAACAAGATGTCAGCAATAGAAGCAAAGCTGGATGCACTAATGAGCAAGATGAATAATCAAGAAAGAAGAAGCCATTCAACAAACGAAGTGGGAATTGTGGATGGAGATGAGCAGAAGAAAACTGACCAAGGACTAGCTCATGAAGGTCCTTATCAAGTTGAAGAAGCTCAATATATTCAAGGAAATAGGGGCTACAACTTTAAGCCCAACAACAACCTCACAACCCATTACACACCAGCCCTTAGAAACCATGAGAACCTGTCTTATGGAAGTGGAGTGTAGCAGGGTCAAAGACTAGTGCAAAACTATTATCAGAATTATGCTCCACAGGCCAGTCATAGAGTAGACAATCCAGGCCATAGGAGGTCCCAATCTTTTGAGGATCAGATGATAAACTTCATTGGTGAAAACAAAAGACTGCTGAATATCTATAAGGTAAGTTTTCTCGATTTGGCAAAGATTCCGTAGTAAATACACCGTGTTTTTTGTGCCAACACTAATGCCTTTCTAAAGAATTTAGAGACTGGAGTAGGGCAACTAGTCTTAGGTATGCAGAATCAGCTTAGGGATTCTTTCCTTAGTAACTCCAAGAATCCCAAGGACTATATGGCTATAACACTTAGGGGTGGTAGAGAATTACAGAAAAAAGAAGAAGATGAGGTAAGAATTAACTGGAAGGAAGAAAGTGCTAAACCTGAAAAGAGAAGCATAGTTGAACATAACAAAATCATCATATGGCAAAGAGAAATCAAAGGTGCAACAAGAGCAGCAGACTGAAAATGGAGAATTGAAAAAGAAAGAGGAAGTAAGATGCTATCAACCTCATATTCCATTCCCTCAAAGAAAGTAGAAATCAAAATTGGATGATCAAGATAAATTTAACATGTTCAAGAAATTAGAGATAAGCATTCCTTTGGTCGAGGCATCGACCTCATGCCCTTACATTATTCTAAGTAGGCGCGAATACTCTCAACAAGAAAAGGAAGTTTGATGAAGATGGAGTGGTAAATCTTTAGCAATGTATGCAAAGTAGTAACTTAAGAATCTTACCACCGAAAATGCGTGATTCCTGAAGCTTCACCATTCCCTGGAACTATGAGTTTGGGAGAGCTTTATGTGACTCAAGAGCAAGCATCAATCTAATGCCATTGTCTGTGGTGAAAAGACTTAGCTCGGGGGAGTTAACTCCTACAACTATGACTCTACAAATGGCGTATACGTTCATGGCTCCAGCTCAAGGAATCTTAGAAGATGTGATCGACTGGCGTGGGAAAGTTTATTTTCCCAATGGATTTTGTTGTGATGAACATTGAAGAAGACAAGTAAGTTCCATTACTACTAGGCAAGCCATTTCTTACCACTAGAGCAGCCTTGATAGATGTCAAAAAAGGAGAACTCACTCTCAAGGCGAGAGATGAAGAAGTACACTTCAACCTTAATCAGAGCTTGAAACAACCTAATTTTGA